>PRKT01000660.1:228406-287396 GCA_003671525.1 Saccostrea glomerata
GATCCAACATTTAGTTCCAATGAACCTTGTTTTATTTTTCTTATTTGTTTGAAAAACAAATATTTACATACTTTATATAATAAATATGATTATTACATGTAGACTGAAATTAGTTTATAAGTTCCGGGAAGGCAAAATAATAATAGTCGGGATCGGGATACAATAATTGAATTTCTCTGTTTTGTGGAGAAAAATCAACTTGAACACAAATATTTTCGAAAATTCTTATAATTTTATTTTATATTTTCATTTCTTAATGTAAGATATGAATAAATAACCCAAGTAATTGCATTAAATTCTATTTTTTTATTAGCGTACTCTATCGTACTCTAGCGTACTCTGTTTAGTAGTACCCATGGAGGAAAGAGATGAATGCCTCCCCCACCACAGCTTTACCATAAAGCCCTGGGGTATGGAGGGAAGGGTGCTTTACTTTGTTGGCCAGATAACACATTCGCTGCTAATTATGGCCGGTTTAATTAAAGTGAGATTTCTCTAGGCCACATTTAAGCATAATTGATGATGCAGGTAAAAGGATGAATCATCCCTAGGAAGATGTTCTGATACCCATTTTATCCTCCTAGCTTTATCAGGCCTTTCTAAGCTTATGGTTTGTTTCTGGTGTTCATGGTAGATCAGCTATGAAAGCTGTAGTAATTTTTCAGGAGAGATACATTTCATATCAAAATCTTGTGAGAACATTAGAAATAAGTTTTTTTGGTCTGAAAATCAATTTTTGGTGCAAGATGATCTCTTTGTCTCCTAGTTTTGAATTTTTCACCTGTGCATGATAGCTAACCTGTTATTTGCATAGAATTAAAGCGAGCAATATGATATCATGTGGACTTCTGTCATCACATTGAACAATAGGCCTGGCCTGGCTACGCGTGACAAAGAGGACCGAAGCTTTGATGCATATCCAGATAATAGCTACCTGGTGATTCATCCCTAGCAGCAGCTTCTGTTTGCTTTTATCTTCATCTTCATGCGATTTCAATTCCAACTGATGAACAGATCAAATTTAATAATGAAGTGGTGTGTAGTTTTTTTCACTGGTTGTGGAAAAAAGCTCGCAAAATTTATTATTAATGGTTGCAGTGGGAGATCTTTGTCAACTTAAAATAAACTGGTATGCTCATCGTAAGGTTTTTGAAAAAAGCTTTTTAATTTCACAAAAAGTAATTTGATAATAGACTTTATTGGAGAAAAAAGTTACATGGAGAAATCAGCAATATAGAAAATTATCTTTTTTTCTTTTAGACATGATAGTGCGAGTTTCTGGTAGTGAGTTGAATCACTGCTATGATGACTTATGAATGCTTTAGCTATGATGGTACACTATGATAAGATGTGTCGGTGCCTATGAGTAATCCATATTTCATTTGATAAAAGCTCTAATTCATGTGAATTCAATATTTTTATATAGAACTGTGTCCTTTTGGAGTGATTGTTAACAGAAAATTGCTTGTCCATAAGTTCAGTTAATTTTCAAATACCACTTTGACTCAATTGCCAATGTAACACTAAGATACAAAATGAATTGCAAACTCTTTTGTACCTCCATTTCAAAATGGTAATACATGTACTCAATTATGCATATACAGATACACATGTACATCCATGCATTGATGTCATTAAACATTAAAGGGACAAAATTGGAAGATAATTTGCCATTTTTAAAATCATTACATTGACCAGGGATATTTTTTCCCCATATATTTAAAATGTATTGATGATTAAATTTTGGCCTTGTATATTCAAATGATATAAAGGATATGTTTTATGGCTTTTGTGGGCTGAATCACTCATTAACAGTAAGCAATATTTCTTGCTATGTGTGCCTAAAATACAGCTATGTTTCATCATTGGCCAGATCCTGATTAATGAAAAAAAAAAAGGAGGGAGGGTGAGAATGCGGGTTATCAGAAGAGTAAGAGATGGGTGTGAACTTTTAACCTTAATTAGCTATGGACTTTTTTAACATTGGCTAATTTGAGACCAGTTAACCTCCAAAAGCTTTGGGGCTTTGATATTAGATTGTTCTGTAATTTATCGTGTATGATTTATTCATCAGGGATTCGCCTTGTCATAAATACAGTAGGTTAAATGATTGGGGCAAAATGTCGATAAGTTCACATTAAAAATACATTAATTTTTTGTTAATTTAGTGCACAGTGTCAAAAATTGGATTTTTTTTCTGAAATGGGTTGATTTTATCCCCAGGCCCTTATTCCTTCAATGTTTATTGTGTAAATGACTTTTGTTGTTGATTCAATCTTTAGTTGTATGAAAAATAATAGCATATAAATTAACGAATGACCTTTTTTATGGAGGTTATGGTATGAAAAGAACAATTAATTTCAAAGCATATGTCATGATTAAAGCAAAACCATTAATCAGGGGCATGTACAGTTGAAGGGAAAATAGAATCTACAACAATAGGAAATAATTTTTTTTGTTATTGAGAATGAACAGTTTTTTCCATCCTTTTTTCTGAATATACCAGATGCCTGTATAGTAAATCACAGGTATCAAATGCAGAGTTTATCATTTTCCTACAGTTGAATTAGTTTACATTACATGCTCCACCATATGCAGTTTCAGTTATCTAAAACAAAGATCTAAAATTGCAATTTGTCAGTATTACAGTACAGGCAACGCGGATCCCGTATTAGACCGCGTCCCCTCCGCGGTGTATTAATCCTTTCCGCGTTACACCGTCGCGGGTTTTGATCGCGGTGCTACCTGAGACCGTGTTTACACCGCGGCGGGGCCCGCTACCGTTATTCTTCAGCTTAGATGATCTTACCTGTAAAGTAGCCGTAAAGTATTGTCGATTTTTAATCGTGTCGAAATGAAGGGGGGGGGGGGGGGGGGAGGATTAGGACCACATTAATATTAATAGATTTATACCATTACATGGATTCTTTAAAATTCATTTTTAAGTTTTATCAAATTGTTTAATAAAAAACATCTTTCTTTTTTTTTACCAATGCATGGTCACTCAAAATTAATTAATGATCAAAAACGTCTGTTAACAGTAATACATGTACAGTATAGGATGAAATAAAGTCGAATAATTTATTGAATATATCAACTTAAAGTTTATTTTCAAAATCAATAATGCCACCCCAAATGATCTTCAAATTGCTAAAAAGGTATAATTAAAATTTAAAGAATGCCGTGATATCGCTTCTCATTATATGCACTGTAATCCGGTGTTCACGATTAGCCCGTGCAGTTGCAGTTACATGTACATGTAGCTATGTGTTTATTTATCTGCGAGATTATATCGGTCATTTGGTTTCATTTAGAAAAGTACCGTAAAAACGGTTACTTCTGTATGCATGTCTGTTATGAATAATAGCATGAAAAACGATGATAGATAGTGATACATAATTACAATTAAATTTTAACAAAACACGCCTAAGTGTAGGAATACCGTTGCTCCATTATTATGCGCCACACTGTAAGACTATGAAGTAAATATCGACGATTTTTTTTTTGGGGGGGGGGATTCTTGTTAATAAAATAATCACAGGTATTTCTATTCAGAATATCAAGAATATCATAGCTAGTATTTGAATGTATTTCTATTTTCTGCTCTTTTAGAAAATTACTAAAATCATGTTTATGAACATAAACAAATTTTTCAGGTTCAAATAAAACACAAACATAAATATGGGCCCTGATATTGAAATGTTATACATATACTGTACAACTGATTTATGTATATACGTTAAACCTATGGACTGTATGGTTCTTGGTAATAAACAATACAATACAATCACTACCTATATACACAGGATGTTACCTGAGTGTATTACCTGTATGCGTTTTCCTACGACATTGTAAAACGAAGCCGTTTTTTTTTTTTTTTTTTTTTTTCAAGTGTAGCTCATGAATTGAAATGCATGAAATAAAGAAATGTTTTTGTTGCAGACAGAATCCTTTTTAAATTTTTTGTTTCAAATAAATATTTTCAATAATTCTACAATTTTAATATACTGTGTTTTTCTTAATCAAATTTTATAACCAAAATACATTTTATTTTACCACCAAAATCTGTCGTTGTGATCTGGCGACAAAAAGGGAAGTAATTCAAATGTACATATGCTAAACGAAAGAAGAAAGTGGAACAAGAACAAGTCTCTCGATAAATAACAATAAAACTTAGACAAATTCGAAAATGGTCAATAAACTGATAAATCAGCGGTAGTTTTATTCGCTAGACTTAAGAAATTGATATACTGATCAAAAAGGAGGAAAAACGATCATATTGTGATATTTTTCTTCTCTCTCTCTCTCTCTCTCTCTCTCTCTCTCTCTCTCTCAATCTTCTAACTGGTACACATATAAACAGACACGAAATAACATAGTAATGGATCATTATTTGATCTAATTAATATCAAATACTTCATTAATTTGTTTTAAAAGTTTTTTTTTTACTTTTATTCTTATTATACACTCCGTTTAAAAAAAAGCAACAATAATTTGACACAAATTCCAAGGCTAATATCGCATCTGAAAATGATATCGATGAATAATAATGAAACAATGAATCAAATGTGTTGTTGAATGGCTAGACAACGATGTGCACATCCAGCGAGCGTTACCCAAGGTATACTATAAGACAGGTGTGAAACCCCCAGGGCATGTCGTTTCCTGCTCAGAAACTGCTAATCCCTATACACAGGAAATGATCGCGGCTAATACTTAATACACAAAGAAACAGAATTTGTCAAAGAAAACAAAAATATATGAATTTTTTGCATTGAATATTTATTAATATAAACTATAATTTCGTCTGTGAAGTTTATCATTACACCTGCACATCCTATCTTATCTATTGAACTCGAAAATCGAGAAATATTAAAAGTAAAAAAAAAGACATTGTATTTAAAAGTAAAACATGTTAATGTGAAGGTGAAAAACGATATTTTTTCTTGATCTCTTGTATAAAGTTCACGTGCTCAAAGTTAACTCTCGTCATCGAATGCTTTCCGGTCATTTGACAATTTGAGAAAAATGCCTGCACATTTTATATAAAAGAGGGAAATATATTAAAGAAAATTAATTAATTAAATTAACTTAATTTGGGAACAGAACATAAACGATGAGAAATAAAGAAGAATTAGAACTTTTTCTTGATATCTTGGATAAAGAAAATTTAAGTTCACGTGCCCACTACATGTAACTGCAGATGCTCGTCATCGGATGTTTTCCGGTAATTTGACACTTTAAGAAAAAACCTGTACATTGTATATACAATAAATCGAAATTAATTAATAAACAATATGAAGATGTACATTTTTTAAAAGATGTACATCTTTTTTTTCAAATGAATGCTGAAAATCGTTCATCGAAACTTAAACAGTCTGAGTTCAACATTTATTACAGTTTGCATATAATATGAAGATTAAAAAAAAACTTATTAAAATTTCTAGTATTTAATTTTGTTTCTTGATAGATTCTTAATAACATAAAATAATTAACAAATTGCAAAGACGTAACAATTTAATGAAATTTTCTATTCAATTTCAAAGATTGATATGTAATTTTAGAAACAAAAATAAACTTATTTTTTCTTAGTTTAAATTCTATTCATAGCAAAATTTATTAATAAACACACGGGTTTTTTTTGTTTGTTTGTTTGTTTTTGTTTTGTTTTTTTTTTGTTACAGGGAAAATTCGCAAATTTCAATTCGGGGAGATAACTCCCGTTTGTTTACGATACTAATTGTCAGTAATTGATCGATGATTTAACCGCGGCGGGGACAGGTAAGTGATGAATTTCCCGCGGAGGGAACGCGGTTTACCTGTCTACCTGGCCAAATACCGCGTTGTGATTATACCGCGGCGGGGACGCGGGAAATACGGGATCCGCGTTGCCTGTACTGTATTTCAAACAGCCAATTGCATTTCCTGCAAGCCATACATTTGGCCTCTCAAGTACCTTATCGTACATTCTGCTAGTTCTGAGAGATTGGTTAAATTATTTGTCTCATGTCTTTGTCTGTTTATATTCCATTACATCAAGAGAACTTCAGATTTTGAAGGTTATCTGATAAATTGGTCATACTATAGCTTCTTATGCAGCTGAGTGGGGTACAATTATTTTTCACTGCAAATTATTTTGTTCGAGATAAAACACATTCAGGCCCTTTGTGTTATACATTTTTCTCGTTTTTTAAGCCACGAGGCACTAAAAGCAAACAAGAAAACAGAGACCAAGTGTGCTTATAAACATTAGGAGGCAATTACGATCTGTTTTCCTGTGTCCCCATTTAGAAAACGGTTCAAAAGGTCTGTAGTTCACAGTGATTCTTTCTTAATGATTTTGTGGGAATTACAAGAGATTGATTATTTAACAGTAACTTCTGTGTGTGGTCAGAATAGAGGAAATGCTAAGTATTTTCTTTCAGTCATCAAAGACAAAAAAATGTAACATTGATAGCAGAAAAAGAGTTTGGGTGTTTGGTTTCTGTCCATTAGCTCTGTGAGGTCATGGAGGATCTTTCAATAAAGGAGTTAACTGAGGCCCCTCTGAGTGCTTACAACAGGAGACAAAATGAAGATCTCGGGGTTTAAGTTGAGGTAGGAAATATAATTTACAGTGTTGATGCTAAAAAAAAAGTCTGGCACTAGTGACTTGTTGATGATGTGAGGAAGATTTCTGAAATTCCAGCCCCAAGGTTCTGTTCAAACATTGTCCTTACTCAGTGTGTGTGGTACCTCCGGATCAATTATCAACTTTGGCTGCTGTTTCTGAAGTGTCTATGGGCCAAGTTTGTTAATGATCCAACAACTTGATCCAGAGATGTTTGTGTTACATTTTATGCTCATCTTGCAAAAATGTTCATCAGCTGGCTGGAAGTGAAGTAAATAGCTGCTAATCCCTAGAACAAAGCAGAAAACGGTTATTGTCATTTTATGAGGTTAATACCCACAATCATTGATCTGAAGCTCAATCTGTTGTGTGAATGGAATGTGAAAGTCTATATAAGCTTTTTACTTACCAGTATGTTCCCCACTGTCGATAATCTGCCTGGTCTGTTATTCAGATAACTAGAGTCAGTGTGTATTAGCAAAATAAAATTGCAGCAAGTTCTCAAAATGTTCGTAATGAAATTATGTTAGCTCAGTTTTCCTCTGTTTGTATTAATTTTCAAAGTAAATGCTTTTTATGACAAATTAATCTATTTAATGGCCTAAATATCAGAAGACTTGATTTAATTTTGAGGCCTACTATCGCTAATTAGCTGTAATCCCATCTCCCTCCTCCGATCACAGGTCAACTTTCCAAGAGATTGAGGGGACAAAAATCAATGTATATTGTATAAAAGTAAACATAATATTTCATAACCAGTCAATACCCATCAAGCCACTGCGAGGACAAAAACAGAATGCATGGGAATATCAGACCCCAGTCGATTCAGCAGCTGATATTGCAGCACTTGTCTGTCAGTCACAGTTTATCGTTATTTGTAAGAGCATCTGCCGCACACAATTAGACCTGCAAAACGCTGCAGTGGAGAACTCCTACAAAATACAAGATGATTGTGTTCTGATGCACTGTAAAACAGCGATGCTATCAGTTTTCGGGCTTGTTGCATATCCAATGCATTAATAAAACATAACTCAAAATAAAATGCCGCATTTCAGAAATTAGTGTTACAATACTGAGTTTCAGTATGAAAATTTTTACCCAGAGAAATAGAATATGACTCAATTGACCTGATCTGCAGAATTAAAAAATTGTATGATGTCCCAATGGTTATGAGGGTTATGAAGTCATATCTCTTGGATTTGTTTTTCAGAAGGAAGCTCCCTTACTGAAGGAAGTGGAGCAGGAGAGAATGTTAAGGCATGAAGCGGAAAAAAGGCTGAAAGATATGACCACCGAGAGCGAGAATTGTCAGACTCGGCTCCAGTCCCTACAGGGCGAGTTCAAAAAGTGAGTATTCAAAGTCCAAAGACAAATATTTTAACTGAGTACACAAGTTGACATCAAGTTTGAAAGATTAAAAAAGGAGTTTTTCTCTTTTGCAGAGGTTCAAAAACACATATATTTAGCTTACAACAGGTGAAAAAGTTTATGATTTGCCATACACAACAATATTGGGTGTCTCCATATCCCTTGATCGATGTATTTCTAGTTGACTTCCAAATGAGAATATATTCTCGGGTTTTCCTGTGACTGTTATAGAACATGTAGATATCATCTTTTAGATCATGTAAGACTACTGCCTTGATAGATTACAATAAATTGAATTACAGTGGCACTAGGAGAAGAACTGTAGTTATCTGCACGCAAAACATATTATCCCAAATTAAGTGTATTATACCAAATGTTGGCAGATTGGCCAAAACTGTGTGATCTATAATGACAGAAAATCAACAATTTATTTCCAAGTCCTTAAAAGCAGAATCTAATTGTAAGATAAAGTTGATGGATAAATAGATTTGATGGGTAGGAGAAATCTGAATGAATGACCATATCCCTTTCTTTCGGGCTATAGAATTCCTGCCCTATTTGAGAGGGAGGAAAAATGGTTTGTGTCAAGTTTGTACGGCTCCACAAAGGGCTCCACAAAGGCGGACTTGTATTTTTCCCCCTGGAAGTTTGTGGCCATTATCTTGTTTCCAGTGATGATCACTCAGTGTGTAGTATATACAAAGAATACTGTCAGGATGATCTAGTGTTTGTTTAATGATGCAGCTTTTACTTATTTATAGCTCCTAGCTGGTCAAGGGAATTTTTAATACTTGCTGTGGAATCTGAGAAGGTTTGGGGGGTGATAATATTTGTATATCGTTGGTTTACTTTATTTCCCCCAAAGGAGCAAACTGACCTTTTTATATGTAAACTGAACTTGTTTTTATCACCAAGGCCAAAGAGGAGAATTTTGGCAAGGAATGCTTATAATGTTTTGTTTATGATGTAATGATATGTGTTTCTGTTGAGATTGTTCACAGCTTACATAATCTGTTGGTTACCTTGTCTATGACCTTATCATTGGGCGATATCTAATGCACTGTATCACTAGAATCTACCCAGTAGATTGTTTGAACCAAATACACTTAAAGAATTGGAACTTTTGCCAAATGAATTGTTCAGTTCATGCATGTTCCTTGTTCTCTATAGCAGTATCATGTAAGGCTCCATGCATTGGGAATTGTCTGAATTCATGTCCTCCGTAATTCTTCTGTTTCTTTGTTTGTTGTAGTGAATAGTATGTTAGCGGCAGTAAACATAATCAATTATCTGGGTTAATATTTTGATGTAAACAAATCTACTGCTTTAATCTCATTGGTATCTCTCTGTAGAATCTGAGCTAACAAAGCCAATACATTTTATTGTGTTCTGTTTGAAGTCCAGGTTATGGTAGCGAACATTTAGGTGCCTAGAGTGGAATATCCTTGGCAATTGTCAACAATGATGTGCTTATGATTTACAAGTAGCCTGTCCCAGTTTCAATGTTTTTTCCTCTCTATACCTGCATGGATTTTAATCATAGAGACATATCATCCAATTATTAAGAAATCTCTTAATGATAATAATCTGCTCCAACCACCTGGAAATGTTTCACACCTTTGTTAACAGTGTGATGTATGTGTCACGCAATTTATAATTTGTGATGGATGTAAATGTTGAAGAAATGTCGAGGAGTTCAGACGAAAGGTAAATCCCCCTTTGATCATTTAATTATTAAAGTTTGATTCATGTTGACATAAATCCTTTAAAATCAGATGTGTTTGCTACATGTTTATATTTAATTAAAGCAGTTGGAAATGTAATTGAAAAGGCATGAATTTGGAGGAAGCACAAGAGAATTACTTAGTTTTTTGAAATGAGTCAGTATGGGTTGCATCTTGCAGGGAATCACAATTTTATCTGCCGCCTTGATATCATGTGGTTAGTTCTATGTATGGACTCGATCCATCCTTCAATAGAAGATCTATCCAGGGTTCAAGTGGGAAAATCATAAAACGTTTTATCAATAAATTCTGTAAAGAAAAGTGTATTTATATCACGACTTCACTCTGTTAGAAGTAAAACAGTGAGGGGAGGATTCGATGAAGACTTGATGAAGACTTGCAGATTACGCTTCCCCCTAATGCTGGGTATATATAAACTGCATGGAGGGAAGATAATGTATTACGAAAGGAACTCATTTTCAGATGTTTTCTATTTTGTGTTTAAAATTTGGATTGCAAATTAAGAGAGTTCTTTTCAATGTCAAGTGTGCCAGTAGGATATGTTTTGATCGTGTAGGTGACGGATTGTCAACAGGACAATTTTAAAAAAACATTTATGTGTTACGAGTCTCGGTAGGAGTTTTGTGACATGTGCTAATTTACTCTACACCGTGTGACACCTATATACTTATCTTCTGTGGAAAGTAGATACGATAGTTTAGGAGTGTTGTATCAGAAAAATACAAGTCGTGAATGGAACCTTTAAGTGGCATTGTGTAAGGATTGGAGAACTGCACTTACAGTTATAGCAATAATGAAGTCCTTGTGTCAACAGATATTTATTATTTAACTGAACGGGAAAGTTCTGAGACTTTTTGATAACAAAGATATTATCCAGGATTAGAAATTCACAGGTGTGTTTTCTGCTAATTGTTCTTGTGTCCCAGATGCTACTTCAAAGCTTGGCATACATTACTTGGAGGGTTTGATAGAGTTAATCTTGTTTTCATTTCTTACAATGGGACCTGACCGCTTGACCACCGGAAAGCATAGACAAAAATTATTAATTATGTGATCCTGGGACTGGAACTAAGAGTACTAATCTTTTAAAGAAATTTTAAATACTTAGTGTATTCATCTTGTAGACATGTGTAAACAGTTTAATAGCTGTCTGATATATATCTGTACTGACTTCTGATTTATCAGTCTGTGGGAGGATTCTTTGACAGGTTTGGTTTATTTACTGGTTTGATAAATTTATATATTTATTATCGAGATCTACCCACAAGCACTGCTATTGTTAATTCATTATTGTGTAGAGAATTGAACATTTACTAGTGACATTAAAAGGGAGTAAGTTTCGAGAGCAATGCTTGGAATTTATCCCATTTTATTTCCATAGAACTTTGTTCACTGTAGTCTATAAGATTGAGCTGTTAGACACTAGAGACAGTGTTTTACTGGAGAAGATGTTAATTTATGGGGAGTGTAAGAGTGTTAGCTGCATGGGGCACTTCCTGACAAAGCACTCCTCTGTTGGTTCCCCCAGTTTTCCTTCAGGAATGGCTGACATGGTTTGATTCCTTTGTTTCAGGATGGAGGAAATGGTGAAAAGTATGATGCAGTATAAGACCAAGATAGAACAGATGAAGCAAGAGAAATCAAGCCTGTCCATCACGTATGAGGTAATTGTCCTGTAGAGACTTTAAAAACACAGGTGTGATACAAATGATAGGATGAAAACAGATGACAGTGGTAATCTTATCTTTGATATCTCTTGATTTATTTCCACAGAGCAACCTACAGAAGTATAGGAATTACATCAGTAACCTAGAAAGAGAGAACATGATGCTTCTGAATGATGTCAAGAGATTCGAGACCCAGGTGAGATATATTTTACACCTGTGTGATAAGAGTTAGTAGGAATTATTTTGTGTTTGTCAGCTATTTCTCTGATCTTTTGTGAAAAAGGCTGTAGAACTTTGGCCTCAGGAGTCTTGACTTTGTGATTTTGTAGTTTTATCGTAAAGAATTCATATGATTGCTTAATGGTTGTTTTTCTGTGTAGAAAAATCAAAGACTCTTTAATGTCCCTCTGAATTATGTGCCATTTTCTCCAAAATGTCAGCGTAAAGCTGACGTATCAAACATAATCATTTTCAATATATTGCAAGCAGGGCACTTTGGCATGCCTCTTGGCATCAAGTGTTTGATTAAAGAATTGACTAGGGGTAAACGTGAAATTTCAGCATGGCTTTAAATTCATAGTTCAGGTAATGCCTGCATGCATGCATATATTTTGAAAAACCTTGTTTATAGATTTTTTTTAAGATAGACCTACTTGAACGGAAACATCAGCAAAGCCTTCAAGCGCATTCAGTTACAATTCAACAAATATAGTCGGATTTTTACTTGATAAGAGAAGAAATCTGTTATTTTATAGCCTTTTTTGTTTGAAAAAGTTTTATTATGGTGAGAATTTTTTCTTCAAGGCACGAACATGTTATTTAATCTTTAATGATGGGGATTGTTTGCTGATGTAGCATGTTGATTTTTATTTCGTTTTTTTACCCCAGATGGATGGTAAGACAGACGAGCGATCCAAACTCCTCTTGGAGAGGCTTAAGATGCTGGAGGCGGAGAATTCCTCCTTAGTTCTGGAGAACGAACAACAACGGCAACAGTATGAGAAATGTCTGGACGAAATCGCCAACCAAGTGGTCCAAGCTTTACTGGCTCAGAAGGTAATGACTACTTAGTATCCCTGGAGTGCTTTTGGAGTCTGAACTTATCAATAAAATAGGAAGCAGGAAATGTTGATTAAATCCAATGTCTCAGAAAAAAGGGAGGCAGTTGCATATACAGACTGCATTTAAAAGGAAATAGATAAGATAAAATTCTAAACCCTGAGATAGGCATGGTATTTCAGGGCTTATCCTCCTGTCTATGAAGTTTGATTGAAGTTTCTTTTTTATCATCAATAATTTTCTAGTTAATCGTCTTGCTATGTTTTAATGATTTGTTTATTTGTTGACAGACCTTGAGAGAGGAATGCGTAAAACTTCAGAAAAAAGTGAACGAGTTAGAAGATCAAAACATGGAGCTTAGCCATGTGTTTCAACAGAAGAGTCAGTATTCCTCTCAGGCCCTCATCAAGGTATTAATATGCTTGTTTACTTGCTACCTAACCATGTAATTTACTTAAAAACAAGGGATTGGTTTAGTTCTCCTCCCAAACCCACATCTAATAGTGTTCATTTAGATAAAACAAATTGTGTCAAATTTCTGAAATTTAGTAAATATGGGAAGGGGAAAAATAAGTCAGTGTATATATTTGCTTTCTCAGAAAGGTACAAAAGCAGTTGAAAGAGTTAATGATTTTTTGAAATGCAAATTTAAAAATAAAATTTATATCTGTGTAAATTCATACTGCTGTCATAATGTGATAGAGGAAAAAATGAAATATTTCCACTTCTTTAACCTTCTGTACAGTATCCTGACTCTCTTGCATGAAATTTTTGCCTTTGTTTTCAGTCGTCCAGTCAGAGCATGTCTAATTCCACATTGTGTGATCAACAAAGTTGTTCCAACAGTGTCACCAGTCTTCCTGCTCAAATCTCTACCGCCATCTCACTCACACAAACTATGGTAAGCTTAAATCTCTACTACTATCTCACACAAACCATGGTAAGCTCAAATCTCTACCGCAATCACACTCACACAAGCTATGGTAAGCTCAAATTTCTACCACCATCTCACTCACACATACTATGGTAAGCTCAAATCTCTACCACCATCTCACTCACACAAGCTATGGTAAGCTCAAATCTCTACCACCATCTCACTCACACATACTATGGTAAGCTCAAATCTCTACTCCTTATCTCACTTGCATCTATGATTGCTTTAAATCACCTCAACTTACTCACTACCACTAACTACACTGTATCTTACACAAACCATAGTAAACTCAAGGCTTCACTGTCATCTCTCACTCACACATAGATAAAGTGTGCTATTGTAAGCTTAGTACACACTGATATCTCATTGAATGCACTAAATTTGCTGCTTATATTGCTTTGCTCCTCTTTATACCTTCAGATTTGTCGCTATGCTCCACTAATGATTAAAAATTTCCTGATGCCTCTATCAGAGGTATATCTAATCTAAGAAATCAGGAAGGCATTTTAAGAGAGATGAGACACACATGAAGTATAAGGCTGTTTTTATACTCCTTCATTTTTTTTTCTAAATCATTATTGATAAATGTGTTTCAGCACTGTATCAGTTTGTATCGTAATCTTTATCATTTGACTACACATTTTTTGGGGCTTTCATTTACTATTGCTATCTGTTAAGTGTGGAAGAAAAGTTGGAAAACTGTAATAGGGAGCGAAGATGTTTTAAAGAAAATAATACAGAAGTTTTCACAGCTTTGAGTTGTGGTTTTGATAAGGCATTCAGTAGTGATTATAGATTTGTATGGTAGCACTTGAGTGACACTTGTGTTTTACTTTTTCAGCACCTGTCGCCAATGTCACAATATATTTTACAAAATACGGTGGCACAGAAATGTCTTCAGCACTTCATTCCTGAAAGTACAGAGTCTCTTCAACGCATTTCATCAGACTTTGTACGTATCACTGCCGTATCACTCATCAGTGTTATGAATACTTTTGACAAAAAAACTCAAAGAGTAAAAAAAAATTCACTCATTGCAAACTATGACTCAAAAGTCAGTTGTAATCATGCCTACACCAAATACTGTTCAAAATTGTAAGCAAGAAAGGTATGTTAACATATGTGTAAAATTGTTTATTATTTAAGTCTCATAAATGGTTCCTTGTCATTTTCAGCCAATAGAAGAACAGCGACCAAGATCTGTATCTACCTCAAGCTGCGTGCCATCTTCTCATCGTGAGGATGCTGGGCCTCACACAAAAATAGAAACAGAATTCCCCGCCACACCCTCTAGTCCCAAGGTCAAGCACATCAGTATTGCCGAGCGAGTCCGAACCAAAAGGAGCTCCTCCGTGTCCTCTCTGCAAGGTCCAGTCAAACCGACCAGAATCAACTCTACAAACGCTCTACAAAAAACAAGACTTTCTCAGCCAGTGCAATCCAAGAGTATAACAGACGTTCATAATTCTCGAGTGATGTCCATTTCTGCGGATCAGTTGGATGTGAATTCCAAAAAGAGTGTGTCTCAGCCAGACAATATTAACAGAGTGAACAAACAAACCCTGTCAACCAGGTCTGTCAAAGTACAATCAAGTATCTCCTCAGGAAAAGCAGTCCAGAACAGAACAAGTATTCCAGTGAAACATGCTTCGAAATCACAACCTTCTCTACCTCAAAGCTCCAAGGCTGTTGTGAAACCAATAGTGAAACAGGAAAGAACTTTGAAAGATTTAGGAATAGTACCAAAAACTTCTTCATCGGAAGCACTGGGACACTCAAAAGCTCCCAGCATCTCCAGTGCAATCAAAGCAGCATCAATGCGTCAAGCATGTTCAGGACAGTTAGATCAGTCCAGTACAGATAAAAGGGTAGATGCAGTTTCAGAAAATCTAGAGCATCCCACAAGTGCTTCCTTACTTCCTAAGGCCCAGTACTTTTATGAATATAGTGATGAAGACAGTGACTTTAACCGTCCAGTGTCGGCAGATTTCAGCACAACATCTACGGTGTCTCTAAACGAACTCTTGGAAGACGAAGACACGGACACACTGCTGGATGAGGAATTTACTGCTGAAGCTTTTGCTTTCTTTGATTCTCCATCTTTTGTGAATAAACAGTCATTTGAGGATTCAAAGAGTCTTTCATCTAAAGAGATTCAAATGAGGAAAGAGAAGTCTTCCAGTTTAGGAAGCAAGCCAGATATTGTCAAAGATACTCTGAACTGCGTTGCAGCCAAAAGTCCACTCATGAGTCGCAGAAGATCTATGCAACATACCAGCAAACGCAAGCATCAAACTCAAAGGCCAAACTCACTTGTCTTAGCATCAAAAGAAAAGCAATTCATGTATCATGGATATAGCTCATCTAGTCTAAGTAGTACAGAAAGTGATGAAACCTGGTCTCCAAAAATGGAGCGTAAAAACAGACCGCATCACAAACCGAAACGAAAAAGTAGTTCTTCTTCTAATCGTTCTTCATATCATTCCTCATCTGTCTCAGATAAACAATCACTGAAATCATCTCAAGAACTAACTCCGATCGCCACCGAAGTGCCAAAACTGCCAAAAACTAACTCAGTGTCTTCAGAAATGTTGCAGAAATCAGAAGTGATTAGTGCTTACCATGCAACAGATAGTAATGAAAGTTTAAATTCTCTCCCTAGGAAAGGTCCACCCCCTCCTGTTCCTAAGAAACCAGGTGCGGGTAAAAAGTCACCAGGGATAAGAATGGGTCTGCAGTCCCCAGGTTTTAAACAAAATAAACCAGCAGTGGTTCCAGTATCCTCAAAGGAAAGCATGACCATGATACCCAAACCACACGAATTTAAGACAGACTATTCTAAATCCACCGAATCACTACAACAACAACATGTAATAACTACTCCAGAAATATCCAAACTTAACCCTAAGTGTGTCCCTTCATCTGACTCCAGTTTTGAAAGCAATAAAGGGGACAGGGTGGAGCGATCAGGGAGTAAAGATGATGGGTATTCCACCATGTCAAGTGATATTCAACCAGAACTACAGGAAAAATACAATGATAGTGCACAAATAAATGTTGACTCAATAGACCGAAAGGAATCAGTTGTCAAGGACAAAAGTCCTGTGACACCTACTGAGAGCAATAAATCCCACAAGTCCAGTACTGGGAGTGAAGGGGACTCTATGATTGGACATGCCAGTGGGAGTGATGAGGTCACATCCTCCAGTGTCTCCTCCCCTCACTTCTCTGGCATCCCCTCCCCTCAGTCTCCTGCTTACGGCTCACTCGGAAGGGTGAGAGCTATGAGGTTAATGTTTGAGGCAGAGTGTCAGAAAACTAGTGACAGTCAACATTCTCGCTTCCCCCTCAGAAAATCACCATCAGTAGACAGTACACTCAGTTCTAAGTGTTCTCACCCTGAGGTTAATCTGAAGAGGTACTCCCTCGGGGACGACAGTGCATTATTTAACAATACTCAGTCAAAGCAAGAAGAAAGTGAACAGATGAAAGTCAAGGTGAATGTGCCACCCCCACCACCACCAAAGACATTTGTTTCGGAAGTCAAGTTTGAATCCATTATCCCTCCTCCCAAGCCTATACTCAAACCCGTCATGCCTGAGACTCCACCAAGTTTTCAACCTCTTCATTTGAGTGAAGAAAATTTCTTGTCTGATATTCCAGAGGAGAAAGATGAGTGTGAAATGTCGACAGCTTCAAGTGTGAATCGATTAGACTGTAGCTTCAAATATCATCAGCCGCATGTCAAACATCTCGAGTATTTACACATGTTTAAGGGGAGAAAGCATAAAGCCATGTGGTCCTCTCTTCAAGGTCTTTCAAGAGCTTTGTCGGATTCAGATTTGCACAAGTGTACAGGTTCTGCCTCTGATAATGATTTGGATGAAATTTTGAACAGTGGTAAGGGAGGTAACCTCTCCTTAGAACATTCCACTTCTCTCAATGATCTGAGGAAGACAAAGGTGAAACACTCTGTCAAAGTCACGCCACCCTTGAGCAGACATGGTCAGAGGATGGTGATAGATGAGGTCAAGGTTATTGGACAGGTGCAAGAAATTATCAAAGCCCACATTTATCATCAGGTATTAAGTGCTTTTATTCAAAGATGTGTTTAAAAATTTCTTTTTCTTCTCATTTGTTCAGTTTCATAAAACAGTTTCATATTAATGTTTCTACCTTTTCATGATTTCAGTTGTGTATGGAGAGTGAATCAGAGGATGACTTCCAGAGTCTCAGCTATACTCAAATCTTGGCCAATAAACAGAAAAAAGAGCATAGATACCAACATCTTTTGAGCCAGATGCCCCCCTATACAGATCTCTCTCAAATCCCAAGCTTGGGTATTGACAAGCATCAGATGCTGTCTGCTGCTCAGTACAGTGAAAGCTTGGTTGTGGAACAGAGGTTTGTAAGGCAGGGGACACCATCCAGTGATAGTTCATGCCAGGAGGTGGATTCTAAATTTCGTAGTGACTATTACAGCTTGTGTATGGTCGGCTCAAAGGGAAGCTTATTTAATGGGAGCAGTGATGGCGATCATGAGCAGAATAAACCAGAGCAAGCTCCACAGCACACCTGTAAAGAAACCAAGGACAAGAAAAACTGCCAGGCATGCGTCAGTGCAAGGAACACTCAGGAATTCGATGAGATTTCACGTCAGCTTGCAAGTCTTTCAAAAACCGTTAATGCCTTACACAAAAGTCTAACTAGTCTGAATAGTCATGATTCAGACACCGAGTCAAATGAAGAACAAGTCCAACTTTTCCCAACAACAGCAGAGAATTTCAGAGACAATGATGGCTATCAGTGGGTGGAAGATGAGTTCTATCTGACACCTTGTGGAGGAGAAATTATCATGGGGGAATCTCCTTTCTCAGAAACAGGAGCATGTGCTGACTGGGTCAATGAATATATGGATGACACTTCATGTAATGATGAGTTTGAATACTATGGGAATTTGCCACCTTCTAATCCAAATGGGAAGTATGATTTCAAGTCCTTGTGTGAATCTATCATGGAGGATGAGATAAACCCAGTCACTACTGCAGGAAATGGGGAGGGAAGAATTTCAGAGGAGACAATTCCTATCAAAATAGTGGAGAAACCTACCCAGAGAGTGGGAAACAAAAAGCCAAAGGTATTGTTCTTGATTCTCATATGTACCTGTAATATACTATTAATTTAAATACTTCTTTTAAGCATTATATGTTTAAACAAAGTGTCGTGTACAAATTTAATTTGATTATTACTTTAATTTGTAGCTTGGGTCATCAAGTCTGGATGCCATGGTTCATTTGAGTGGAGAGAGCATGGAGAGCTTGGATGACAACATTGGAGTTGATCATGTCATGTGCTCAAGACTTATTGGACGTGGAGGTAAATAATTGTAGATATTATATACATGTACCAATTTATATAAAATGCATTTTGGAAAATTAAATCAGGATGTAATTTAATATTTCTCATTTTTTTCTGTTTTTATAGAAAAAGGCAATGGAGCTGTAAGATGTACTCCAGTAGCAAGACCAGCTGTAGATCTTTCTCAATATTTTTCGCATTTTGGAGAAAGAGAGCAGGAGGCTGTGGCCGCGTTTGATTTCTTACACGACATGTCTCCCTCCCCTGACAGTCTCCAGAACAAAATACAGGTCAAGGTCACCAAGGAGAGCAAAGAGCCAAACAAAGGTGGAGTCAGCGGTAGTGAGGGCAGAAAAGAAGTACAAAAAACTCTCAAGGTAGCTGAAAAAGCTACGGAAAAGCAAAAACCCACGCCTGTGAAGGAAAATGGTACTGTGAAACAGATAACTACAGGATCTCCAAAAGCTATCAGCCAAAAGGCAGAAGAGGGATCCTCTAAGAAAGACACGCCTCCATCAAAGGTAGTAGCTAACAAATCAAAGACACAGACTAAAGTAAATCCCCAGCCAGGGAGGTTCCGAATGTTCAGAAAACAGTCTCAGGGAACCGAGGACAACGAGAAGAAACAGGCTCAGGGATTGGACAGTGCTAACTCAACATCGACCAATGAAAAAAGTGCTAACAAAATCAAGGAGGACAAGAAATTACTGTCCAGATTGCCTCGGAAGTTAATTCCAACTAAGAGCAAAATAACTAAGCCTAAAGTGGAATCCAAAATTCCCAAGGCCACCGCGAAATAAGTACTTGATATTCTTTTGTACACCTGTAAATATTATTTATTTCATTTGTCATTTTTGGAAGAGTTTTTTGGGCACATTGCATTATTTTTGCCCATTTTATACAAGCAATTTTAAGTGATGTCTTTTTATAGCCATGTTTGTACATTTTATAAAAGATATATGTAGTGAGGTGTGTATGTTTCTTTTAAATGTTTAAGAAGAAATTCAGAGAATGACTTCTGTATTTATAGTTAAGATGAATAAAAATCTCCCACACTCATTTACTGTCTCACATATGCAGTTTGAAATAATGCAAGATGAATATGATATTGTATCTGTATCACTTTTAGTAGAAATCATGTTTTATTTATTTAGATATTTATAATGGTGCTATTTATTTTGAAAAAGTAAAAGAGGTTGAGGATTGTATTGAAATTAGGTAAATAAAAAAAAACATATGTATTTCAGAACATCAGCATTACAACAGAAAAAAGGAATAAATGTAAGTGTAAAAATGATTGTTTAAAAAATATATGAAGCATATTGCAATATCATTTGTTTTTATATGAATCATAGATAAAGGACAAAAGAATCATTTTTGGTATCAGATTTAATATAAAACAGAGCATGGCTCAGGTGATGCAAGAAGGCCAGAATTTCACAGTATTGTCTCATTTTCATGAACTCAAACTTGAATAAACTGGTAAAACTATATATCATTTGTGATTAATTTTATTTGGTATAATGGAAATACTCGTTAGCTGAAAGATGTCAGCAAGGCAGATTGCTTTCAAAATTATGCCAAGAAAGGAATTTTTTATGCATGGCAGGCAAAATAATTAAATATGATGAAATATTTCAGGTTTTGATTTTGGAGAAGAAATTATTTTAATGATAGTTTTTGTAAAAAATGGAAACATTTTTGAAGATAAAAAGAAATACCCTGTAGATTATTTTGAGAAAAAAAATTGAATAGCTTCCATGCCCAAGATCTAGATGGGCATGATTTGAAATCAAGAGGAGAAATATTAAAGTTCATTTCTTGCTGTAAGATGGGGAAAATGCCTGCAGTTGTACTATGAATATAACTAATTTCAGTTTACAATTACAAAGAGGATATGACAATGCTATTCATCCAGACACGTTTTTATGAAGTACTAAATTGTACATGTATAAAAGATATAAAGGTGAAAATCTGGATGAATCCTTCTTTGAAAGAATGTTTTGAATTGTCTTTCTTTGAAAAACTGCAACAACAAAAATTAGAACACACTAATGTGCATTACTCAATTGGCATACATGTACACCATTGCAGTTATAAGACTACAAGTTTCAAAATATTATAATTCAATGCTTGTATTTACTTTCTAGTTTCTAACCATCTGTCTCCTCTACAAATATGAAAAAAATATTTCAATATCCTTTATCCTTCTAGTGTTTCAATAAACGGAAGAGCTACGATTGCAACAGTTCCTATTGTCTAACTACCAAGGTGAGCGTGAATTTCGATGATCAATAATGTTGCATTTGACATTTTTTTTTATTTCAGAGTAAAAGAAAAAACGAAAATATTTTGACCCCTCGCCCCCCTATGGCAAGGAACTTTGAATGACGTAGATTTTCATTCTCCGCATTAGCATAATATACCATGTTTAGTTAGATCATAATGATTGTTTGTCAGCTAGAATGCATATTTATTGTATACACATGAGAAATACTGATACATATATCCCATGTAATAAGAATTGATACATACAAGTAAACATAATTCTACGAAAGGACAGTTTGCTCAAACAGCAAGTCACTGTATTTTTATTTGGCTTAAAAAATATCTATGTATTGCGTAAAGGTTTGAAGCAATCCAAAGCAAGTTACATGTATTTTAAAACCTTTGAAATCAAGCAACATTTTATATATTTCAACATAAATTAGATTTAAAATTTTATGCAATATTGAATATAGGCTTGGAGGGTCCTATAGGTGCATGTTGGTACTGTTCAACTGCAGCCAGAACCACTGGGTCTTCCTTCATTGGTAGATGCCTAGAAACAACAAGTAATAATTATAACAACAGCATTTTTTTTGTAAACGATAACATATAAAAATATTTCATTTTATTTTCCATTTATAGACAATATTTTTTCATGTATACACTATACAGACGGGACTGCTCCCTGAAGGAATAACACAACTTCCATTAAGAAATAACTACTGCAAGTGTAATGGCATACCAACGACGTAGAAGACTAGTTGCGGCAGTAATGGTAGCTGCAGCTGCAAGAGTTCCCAACACAGCACCTGCTGCAATGGCCGCCGTGTTACCTTAAACATAAAAACATGGTTAACGTTGCTCTGTAATTCTGCGGTAGAAATAATATGACGTAATTTTATAACCTCTAGAATGCACACTTACTTGATCCACTTCCAACAGAAGAGGAATATGAACTGTTACCTGAGAAAACAGTAAGGTAAGAATTAAGGATTATAATAGAGTTTTCTTTAAAAAATATATATATTGTGTGATAACATATACCGACAAAAATTTGGATTTTGTCAACCTTCATCATCTACCCGCAGTTGTAAAAACCGTTGCCCGTGAGTTTTGATACCTGTATTTTGTGTCTGTACTGTCGTTTCTGTTGTTTGTATTGTTATAGTGGTATCTCTTTCTGTTGTTGTATCAGCAATTGTTGTCGTACTTGTTGTATCAGCGATTGTTGTTGTACTTGTTGTAATTGTTGTAGTTGATGTTGTAGATGTAACAGTAGTTTTTACAGATGTTGTAAGAGAGGGGTCAGGGGTTGTGGCTGGCGGAGTTGGACAATCAGCGAGTAAAGTAGGGGTCACGGTACTGTCTGAAAAAAGCCAGCTTTACCATAAGATAGGTAATTCCCTCAATCTATATCAAAATTCAAGATCAATTTAATGTTCTTAACCTTATTTATAAGTCAATGTTATCGTTATGTTAAATGTTTATCAATTTAAACTTGTCTATATCTCTTATGAATTAACAGGCAGCAGAAGTTGCGTATAAACATACCAAGTTTTGGAACCAAAGCTGGAACAAGACTACAAAGATAGACAAAGGTATCAATATAGTGGACATAATAAGACTCTGGGTCGTTGGCAATTCCCTTCAATTCTTCATTTGACCTTGACACCGTTGACCCAATTCCTATCGCGAACACCTCTGCACCTAATTCCGTCCGAAGGTTGTCTGCTGCTGTTATTGTTCGACTTTTGCTATTGGACAATCCATCTGTAAGAATTACAACTGTTCTATTGGCTCCACTTCTACCTCCTTTTGCAGACCTGAACGAATATTCCCTGACGTAATCAATTGCGTCATAAGTATAGGTTCTCCCTGTGGTTCTTGTACCACGTAAGTTCTTTATGGCATTCAGTAGATCTGATTTTGCTGTATGATCATTAAGATCAAATTCCTCTGTATAAGAAGAGGAAAACACCACTATGCTGACTTGCATGTCGGATGATCCGATTGCCAGGTAATCTGTGACGTTATACACAAAATCCACGGATTCATCAAAGTCTGTCTCCTTGACACTCCCAGATTTATCCATAATGTAGACTACATCTGTTTGAAAATAATTTTATGTGAAATTAATGAAATTTATGTTATTCCTTTTGTCAGTGCTTTTACACCCCGAGAGCACTGTCTGATTAAAACCGGCTGCCCCCTTCTCCTATTGAAAAAAAGGAAAGGGGAATAGTTTAAGCTATTGACCACCTAAAATAAATTCTCCCAAATATTCTCGATTTTCCTCTCAATTACCCCTACTTTCTACGCTTTCATTTTCCTCTCATAGCCCTGCTGGACACATGGTGTAATGATGCTCCAAGCTGAGTTGGAGCACAAGAGCGTGTGAGTTCGATCTATTGTTAAACCGGGGTAACTATTGACAAATAAGTTGATGTTATATAGCTTATAACAATTCTTTTAAAGTTAGTCTTTGGCAAAATCAATCATCTTGTTTGCTATTGCAACCAACTGGTGGGTCTTAGTAACCATCTGTAAGCTCTATAGACTGATCAAGGATACATTTTGTAGTCAAATCCAAATGACACAAGGCAGGCCATTAGGTCAGTCAAAATACAAACCATTGATAGGTTGTATTTGCTAACAAGGTCATTACAACGACCACAGAATCTACGAAATAATTACAAGGTTGTTAAAATCTCTATCATCAACTTGCCGGGTATCTGTGAGTAGTGTGCCTCGATTTAAAATTACAGTCGCACCTGCTGTTAAGGCCACCCTTAATCAGCGGCCACTCCCTACGAGCGGCCAGTGGAAATCCCGCCCGTTCATTTTTTAACTATATTTTAACTTATTTTTATACATGGGCTGTTCTCTAAATATTATTGAAACAGGGTTTCAAAACTATTTTGTACTTACGAAGTAATAAGTAGATCTAAGGAATATGAAATATTCTTGTCTGTTCAATAGTTTTGTACTGGGCCAAGGACTTGAAATGAAGATCGTTTGTGGGAAGATTTCGACCTATGATCAGCTGACAAGGTGAATGTCATGATGTTCCTCGTGTGAATGTCATGATTTTTTTATCGTATGAAAACTGTGAATGTCATGATTTTCTTCATGTGAATGTCATGTTGATCCCCGTGTGAATGTCATGATTTTTTATCGTGTGAAAACTGTGAACGTCAAGATTTTCTTCATGTGAATGTCATGTTGATCCTCGTGTGAATGTCATGATTTTCCTCGTGTGAATGTCATGATTTTCCTCATTTCAATCATAATTTTTCAATTTTCCACATGTGAAAGTCATGATTTTCCTCATGTGAATACCATGAATTTCCTAATGTGAATAATGATTTTTCATTTTTCTACATGTGAATGTCATGATTTTCCTGATGTGAATGTCACGATTTTCCTCATGTGAATCATGATTTTTCATTTTTCTACATGTGAATGTCATGATTTTCCTCATATGAATGTCATAATTTTCCTGATGTGAATCACGATTTCCCCCATGTGAATCATGATTTTTCATTTTTCTACATGTGAATGTCATGATTTTCCTCATATGAATGTTATGATTTCCTCATGTCAATTTCATGATTTTCTCCATGTCAATGCCATGACTTTCCTTATATGAATTCAAAAGTTTCAAATTCAGACGTAGGGAAGCTTTTGTTTTAAGCACGATTCAGTAACGTCTTTACTCATTTTCTTGCATTCATCAAAATGCATCAAATATTTAATGACGATTAATAAAAATGGCACACTCGAAGACTGAATGCAACTTAATATATTCAAGAAAAGATGTCTATGCATGAAATAATATTTAAATCGGGATTAGCAAGTGATATTGGGTGTGTACACTTTTTAATGCATGTATATGCAATTTATCTGCCAAAAAATGATTGACTGAATTGAATTAATCGATTTAGCGTCTGTGAATAGACTGCATTGGGAATCGATTGTTTCTATGACCTTACCTTGGTCCATAATACCACCATATATTTGCACATATGGCCTTGATTACTTCAAATGTCTTTCAGCCAAGTTTTGAAAGTGTAAGTGTAAAATGATAATTGATACTTTTAAGTCGCAAGAAAAATAAATGAAGACCAATCCGTACAGCAATTTCCAGTTCAAAAATATCATTTTTAATAATTGTTATTCGGTTTCAATTACTTATGAGAGATGAAGATTTTACCATGTACCATGATTTATTACGTTGTATGGATTCTCCTTTTCCCTTTTTATTATAAAGATATCAAAAGAAATATAGATTTTAAAATAATTCAAAAAATAATTTTATTTTTAAATAATACAAATTTATTTTGTATAACATAATAAGTGTTATCCACCTACCCCTGGTACCCTTCCACCAGAACCCATATATACATGTATGTTTTTATGGTACAAAAGTGCTCTGATTCAAATGATATGCTTATTTCATGTTTAAGTGGAAAAGAACGAGTGACAACCCCCTCCAATTTTTTTTTCTAGTTTCTAAATTATTATAGTAAAACATAATTCTGAAAATGTATATCAACAAAAAAGAAATGGTTTAATTAAAAAATTAACTTGCCTTTGAAGACGGCTGAAACACACATTAAATTCACAAAATAAATTAATATCCAATCAGTCTCCATTTTACGATGTATTATTCGGATGTCATCTTTTCTTTTAGTCAAAAAACCAAACTTTTGGCAATATCAACATTTTTTTTTCTTAATGCAGAAGGGCATTTGTCTTGCATGTGTTGTCAACATGAATATTTAGATACAAAGAAATGTAATTGAAAGCACATATATATACGACCTTTCTAAACCGATTATAATTAAATGTGTTGATCCTTAAAGTATTTTTTTTCTTAATAAATATCCTTTAATTTCCCTATTGTTTCCGTTCTATTGCTGCAAAACTGATTCATGTTAATATTAGTTAAATATAAATCTTAAACATGTGCTTTTTTAAAATTATTTTATATTTTAAAGAAAATTGTCTTTTCTGTATTTATTTGCAAGGAATATAAAATTAGTATATATGTTAATTCTGACTTCATACAACAATTTAAAATAAACCCTCTAGAGTTGCAAAAACTACCTTTAGTAATTCATGCACTGAGATTTTTTTTTATCTTCATGTCATATATGCGTTCTGTATCACACACAGGACAGTAGGGTGACTTCACAGTTGTGGAATGGGGATGCATTTTAAATTTTTAATTGAGCAAGGTTTAATAATTTTAGAATTTCCCGAAAAATAGAAGCACTAATGTACATGGTTTGTGCAGAAAATAAATATGAGGAAATGTTTCTGTTTTCAGAATTTTTTTTTGTATCGGCACCCGATCCCACCTCTGATGTTTTGGAGGTCCGTGTTAGCTCTGCTCCTGATTTTTATTGTTTGAATGGACGTGTGAACTTTAATGCTGAAGGTTATCCTCATTTATTTTATTGTTTTTGAATGTTTTCATAAATAAATATTGCATTGATTTCTTTAAAAAAATTATTCAATAAAGGAATGCATAGAGAAGTTGTAATATTCTTTGAAAAAAATTCTAACTTACTTTTAAATGATGAGGAGTAATACTGCAGTCAGACAGTGAATAAAACTATATACTTTCTTCGTGTTAGAATTAAATGATTAAACATTGCTAGAATTTGAATAATTTCAATTTATGCAAAATTTTCATCACATACAGTATGCCAGAATGAAAAGTATCGAAAATACATTGATTAACTTTCAAAATTTGAATTGAACCTCAGACAAACTACATTCGATATTTTACGGATTTTACAGGCTGACTAGATGAAATCTATGGAGATGCATATATTCTTGCATACTGCATGGTTGACATATTCACATCCACTTTGACTTTTAGTTCGATCAGCATTTGTTAAACAGATTTATTATTCTTGAAAAATATACAAACGTATGTCATATAAAAAGGATTACATGTACTGTGCATTGCGTAGAGATATTTTGCGTCTGTTGATAACAAATTTAAAGCCATTTTGACTTCTAAAATCAAGCACCACTTTGCCTTTGTACAGTATGTATTTACGCAATATTAAACTTAGACTTGGAGGGTCCTATAGGTGCTTGCTGGTACTGGCCGACTGCAGCTAGGACCACTGGGTCTTCCTTCACTGATAGATGCCTAAAAAATCAAAGTGGTAATTTTACTTCTAATTTATGATGAAAATCCTCTTTGTTACTATAATATGAAATAATATTGGATTTTTTCTGCATATATGTAATTAGCTGCATATGTATAAACATTTTTTCGATGGTCGATACCCTACGAAATAAGACAGTTATCTGTATTATATCTGTGTAACTATAAAATGGTCTAAAAGATCTTACAATCGACGTAGAAGACTAGCTGTGGCAAAAACAGTAGCAGCAGCTGCCAGTGTTCCCAATACGGCACCTGCTGCAATGGCCGCCGTGTTACCTATGAATAAGAGTCCATGGTCATTATTTCTATAATTTTGTGTGAAATATAACATTGTTTCTTCCAGAATGCAGACTTACTTGATGACCCACTTCCAGAAGAGGAGGAGGCTGCACTGTTACCTGGGAAACAGCAAGGTAGGAAATAACGATTATTGAAAGTATAAGTCATGCATTTGACTCGTTTTCGTCAAAAATACATTGGAAGCTCCCTTATGCTGAAATCTTTAATCCAGATTTAATTTTAAACCTTAAACATTCTTGTGAGTTCTTATACCTGTATTTTGTGTCTGTACTGTTGTTTGTGTAGCTGTTTCTGTTGTTTTTGTTGTTAATGTGGTATCTCTTTCTGTTGTTGTATCAACCAGTACTGTCGTACCTGATGTATCAGCAATTGTTGTCGTACTTGTTGTATCAGCTATTGCTGTAGTTGATGTTTTGGATGAGGTTGTAGTTGATGTTGTCGTTGATGTTGTAGATGTAACAGTAGTTTGTACCGTTGTTGTAATGGAAGGATCAAGAGTTGTAGTTGGTGGGGTAGGACAATCAGCGAGTAATGTAGGGGTCACGGTACTATCTGAAATTTAAACAAAATCAAAGTCAGCTTTAATGCTACAAAGTTAAGTTCCTGAGGTTATATGAAAGTTAAAACTTTTAACGCTTATTTCTCTGCATCCAATACCGTGGCATTCAAATTCCATAATCTTCTTATTTTCAAAAGTCAATGTTATTTTTGAATTAACAGGTAGTAAAACTAAAAGTCGTGTATTGACATACCAAGTTTTGGAACCAAAGCTGGAACCAGGTTACACAGGTAGACGAAGGTATCAATATAGTGGACATAATAAGAATCAGGGTCGTTGGCAATTCCCCTCAATTCTTCATTTGACCTTGACACTGTCGATCCTATTCCTATTGCGAACACCTCTGCTCCAACATCCGTCCTTAGGTTGTCTGCAGCTGTTATTGTTCGAGTTCCATTATTAGACAGTCCATCTGTTAAAATCACAACCGTTCTATTGGCCCCGGTTCTTCCTCCTTTTGCAGACGTGAATGAATATTCCCTGACGTAATCAATTGCATCATAAGTATAGGTTCTCCCTGTAGTACTTGTACCACGCAAGTTCCTTATGGCATTCAGTAGATCTGATTTAGCTGTATGGTCATTAAGATCAAATTCCTCTCTATAAGTAGAGGAAAACACCACTATGCTGACTTGCATATCGGATGATCCGATAGCTAAGTACTCTGTGACGTTGTACACAAAATCTACGGATTCATCAAAGTCTGTTTCCTTCACACTCCCAGATCTGTCCATAATATACACCACATCTGGTAGAAAAAATGTTATGTTAAAAGAATTTGCCAAAAAACAAGTACAATGAATGACATATGAGACCGCTACTCTTTATTATCATCTGATTCCTAATTTATGTAATTTAAGTCCACTGTTATCTGTTTATATATCTCTCTGATGAGTCCTAACGAAAGAAGATGTCATGTGCTCTTCTGAACTGAAACAAACTACTGACAAATAAGTTGATTTAACAGTTTTTCCTCCAGCATCTTAAGCCTCTCCAAGAGGAGTTTGGATCGCTCGTCTGTCTTACCATCCATCTGGGGTAAAAAAACGAAATAAAAATCAACATGCTACATCAGCAAACAATCCCCATCATTAAAGATTAAATAACATGTTCGTGCCTTGAAGAAAAAATTCTCACCATAATAAAACTTTTTCAAACAAAAAAGGCTATAAAATAACAGATTTCTTCTCTTATCAAGTAAAAATCCGACTATATTTGTTGAATTGTAACTGAATGCGCTTGAAGGCTTTGCTGATGTTTCCGTTCAAGTAGGTCTATCTTAAATAAAATCTATAAACAAGGTTTTTCAAAATATATGCATGCATGCAGGCATTACCTGAACTATGAATTTAAAGCCATGCTGAAATTTCACGTTTACCCCTAGTCAATTCTTTAATCAAACACTTGATGCCAAGAGGCATGCCAAAGTGCCCTGCTTGCAATATATTGAAAATGATTATGTTTGATACGTCAGCTTTACGCTGACATTTTGGAGAAAATGGCACATAATTCAGAGGGACATTAAAGAGTCTTTGATTTTTCTACACAGAAAAACAACCATTAAGCAATCATATGAATTCTTTACGATAAAACTACAAAATCACAAAGTCAAGACTCCTGAGGCCAAAGTTCTACAGCCTTTTTCACAAAAGATCAGAGAAATAGCTGACAAACACAAAATAATTCCTACTAACTCTTATCACACAGGTGTAAAATATATCTCACCTGGGTCTCGAATCTCTTGACATCATTCAGAAGCATCATGTTCTCTCTTTCTAGGTTACTGATGTAATTCCTATACTTCTGTAGGTTGCTCTGTGGAAATAAATCAAGAGATATCAAAGATAAGATTACCACTGCCATCTGTTTTCATCCTATCATTTGTATCACACCTGTGTTTTTAAAGTCTCTACAGGACAATTACCTCATACGTGATGGACAGGCTTGATTTCTCTTGCTTCATCTGTTCTATCTTGGTCTTATACTGCATCATACTTTTCACCATTTCCTCCATCCTGAAACAAAGGAATCAAACCATGTCAGCCATTCCTGAAGGAAAACTGGGGGAATCAACAGAGGAGTGCTTTGTCAGGAAGTGCCCCATGCAGCTAACACTCTTACACTCCCCATAAATTAACATCTTCTCCAGTAAAACACTGTCTCTAGTGTCTAACAGCTCAATCTTATAGACTACAGTGAACAAAGTTCTATGGAAATAAAATGGGATAAATTCCAAGCATTGCTCTCGAAACTTACTCCCTTTTAATGTCACTAGTAAATGTTCAATTCTCTACACAATAATGAATTAACAATAGCAGTGCTTGTGGGTAGATCTCGATAATAAATATATAAATTTATCAAACCAGTAAATAAACCAAACCTGTCAAAGAATCCTCCCACAGACTGATAAATCAGAAGTCAGTACAGATATATATCAGACAGCTATTAAACTGTTTACACATGTCTACAAGATGAATACACTAAGTATTTAAAATTTCTTTAAAAGATTAGTACTCTTAGTTCCAGTCCCAGGATCACATAATTAATAATTTTTGTCTATGCTTTCCGGTGGTCAAGCGGTCAGGTCCCATTGTAAGAAATGAAAACAAGATTAACTCTATCAAACCCTCCAAGTAATGTATGCCAAGCTTTGAAGTAGCATCTGGGACACAAGAACAATTAGCAGAAAACACACCTGTGAATTTCTAATCCTGGATAATATCTTTGTTATCAAAAAGTCTCAGAACTTTCCCGTTCAGTTAAATAATAAATATCTGTTGACACAAGGACTTCATTATTGCTATAACTGTAAGTGCAGTTCTCCAATCCTTACACAATGCCACTTAAAGGTTCCATTCACAACTGTGCGGTTTATATATACCCAGCATTAGGGGGAAGCGTAATCTGTAAGTCTTCATCGAATCCTCCCCTCACTGTTTTACTTCTAACAGAGTGAAGTCTTTGTCTTGTCAATAACTTTTTGTGAGCAAAACTTGAACCAAGAGTGAATTGTGTTTTTCAAAAACGTACCGGTAGTTTTAAAAGATTAAATTCAATTGAAGGGAAAGTTTCATTTATGTCAATGTTCATTTATTAATTTTTATGTTCTTGCATTTATTAATATACATCGATTAAAGAAAGTTAATGAAAAAATGATAAATAAATACCCGATAAGAACGACACACGCGAAGAATAAACTAAATACAATTTAATTTTTCAACAAGAATCGATGCATTTTATCGGGATAAGCAGGTCATACTGGGTGCATACACTTTGAAAATGCATGTACATGCAATTTCGCTTTCCGAACGTTAATTCATGTAGTTGCACTCATTGATTTAACGTTTGTAAAAAGAATAAAGTAGAAATTATTTGTTTCTATATCACCTTGGTCCACTTTCATACAATAGCACGATCCTTTACGCCTCTATTGCTCCAAATGACTCTAAACCAAGTATTGACATCGTAAGTCGTAAAAAGGACAATTGCTATTGTTTTAAATTAAATTTAGAACAATTGTTAAAACCATTTTTTTTAATAAAAAAAAAATTCATTGAGTATTATTCGATCTCATCTTTTATCCTTAATTTCCTGAGCCTAATTTTTTAGAAGCTGGACATGAAAGGATCATGATTTTCAAAAGATTCTTCCACTTCTCTTAAAGAAAATAAAAAATTATCATGATAATAACATATTATATTATTATATGTATTTCAAAATAGTTAACAAACACTCAGTAGCTTACTCTATGTAAAACAAAATGACAGTGTAATTGTGTAAACATTATCTACCTTCTTTATAACTTGTATGTTTTCTCTGGGTAAAAGTTCTTTGAACAGAATGAAAATTTAAGTTTAGAAACAAAAAGTTTATAAGTTAATGAGAAAAAATTTACTCAAGATAGTTTTCCAGTCTTTCTGTTATTATGGTAAAATATAGTATCAAAATTTCAAGGTACTCTCGACATTTCTCAACAATGAAATGGTTAAATTGACTTACCTTTGAAGACGGCTGAAACACACACCAAATTAACAAAATAAATTAGTATCCAATCGGTCTCCATTTCACAACTATTATATACTAGTAAATGTCATCTTTTTTTCTTTTCAGGAAACCCAACTTTAAGCAACTGTATCCTTTTTACAAAACCTCAAAAGGAAGTTTGTTATTCGTAAGTATGGATATTTAGACCAAAGAATGTATTTAAAACACTCTCCTCCAAAACCGATTATAGAAAGCGTTGTCTGTCAATGCGATGTTGCCTTAATATACCTTTAAATTTCCTATTGTTATATTTTCTATTGATGTAAAACTGATTCATGTCAATATTTTTACAAATAATCACGTGTGGCTCGTGATACAAGCATTAATTTTTAATTGAAGAAAACTGGCTTTCTTCTAAGTTCTTAGAACACTTACTAGAAAAATGACTGAAACTGTTGCTTTAAAGTTGAATTTACTGAAATAATTTGAAACATACCCTTTAAAATGTAAAGACAACTTTTGAAAACTACTTTGAAATAGGGTTTTCAAATATACATTATAGTTATGAAGTCTAAAGTTTGAGTGTCATGATGCACCCACGGGACAGTAAAGAGGGGTGGGCGGCTTCAAATACACGTACTGGACAAGAGATTTGCCACTGCGATATTTGAAAAAGAATAATCTTAACAACACGTTTACGTGTAGATATTTATTTGATTCAGGGAACCACGTTGCGTTCCCGTTTTCAATATCAAAATGATCAGTTATATTTGTATTTGTATTTGTCGTTCCCCATGACCATATTTCAAAGGTCAATATCTTTGAAATATGGTCATGGGGAACGACAAATACAAGTTTCAAGCTATCTCAGCAAGAATTTCTTGTAGATTGAAAGAAAATAATAAAGAAAAAGAATGTGGCATTTCCCCCTTAAACCAGGCTGCTTAAACCATTCATATTTTTTGTAAAACGGGAAGATAAAAAGGTCAACTTTACTTAATAACATCATCAATTTTAATAGAAAGAAAAAGAGGAATTCAACTATTCAAAGAAGACGCAAAAGAAGACCAATGAATGAATATATCACGTTTTAACCTCTCTTTACTTTCATGTCCATATCTTATTCAACATCCATTTCTATACAAAGGATAAAGAAGTTCTTTATATCATTAATTGGAAATGTTTGATACAAGAAAGGGCTACGTTTGAAGGAGAATAAGTTTTATGTATGCTTTTTGACTTTATTAAATGCTGTTCAAGATATCGATGTAAATTTTTTTTTCGTCAGCCACCTAATGTTAAATAAATAAACCGTGACTACCTCTTTTAGAAACAAAACTTCTATGTGTTCAAAAACCTTCAAAATTTAACAGCGCTAGCTTTAGTCTTACAATGGAACCATGGTCCAATTTATATTGTAATGTCTGAAATGAAAAAAAATATTTCTTGAAAATCGGAACAAAGTACACTTGTTTAACGTTCATTTTTATTTCTGGAAAATAAGTAATTTATATCACATCACCCAAGGTTTTATATCTTTATTCTCTCAAATAACATACCGATATTATTATTCAAAAATTGTTTTAGACAAGAGATAAAAATGGGGATGTTTAATATATGTATTACTTTTATGTTAAACTTACTGAAAAAATTGAAATTAAACCTTTATAATGCACAAATACCACTGGAAACTACAGTAAACTGAGTTTTTTCTGATTGTTATGAATTCTATGCGTAAGGGTGACGGTAAGGGGTATGGATTCACAATACTGGTATAGGGATTTGCAACTGCGATATTTGAAAAAAAAATTTAACACGTTTATAAGTTAATTTGATAATATATATACACGTAGTCCATTGCGTTCACGTTATCAATATCTCAATGACCAGTAATATTAACCTTTGAAATATGGTCATAGGAACGATTCACAAAAGTTTCAAACTATTTCAGCAAGGATTTCTTGGATTGAAGAACCTTTTTAAAAAAGAATATGGCATTTACCCCTTAATTAATCATGCAGTAATATTTTTGCAGAACGAGGGGACAAAAAGGTAAAATATAGTTAACCTCGTCCATTTCAAGGTTAAAGAAAGAGAGGAATTCAATTATTTAAGAAAGACGTAAAAGAAGACCAAAGTATGAATAAATAACGTTTTAACCTTTCTATACTTTCATGCCCATATCTTATGCAACACATATATCTACAACTCAGAAACAAGTTCTTGATATAACCAATTATTGAAAACGTTTGATACAATGCAAGAAAGGGCTACGTTAGAAGGAGAATATGTTTTGTGTATGCTTATTGACTTTATTAAATACTGTTCAAGATATCAATGCAAAAGAAATTATTATTTTTAATCGTCAGTCATCTTTCAATTTTAAAAATACATCGTGACTTCCTCTTTTAGAAACAAATTTCATTCAAAAACTTCAAAATTTTACAGCTTAAGTCTTACGATGGTACCATAGTCAAATTAAAAAATATATATTGTAATGTCTGAAATGAAAAAAAATCTTTTAAAACGGACCAAAGTACATGTGTTTAACAATCTTTTTTATTTCTGGAGAATACGAGGGTTTTCCGTAAAGTTCGTGGACAAACTAAATTTTAAATAAATGTAGTGTCACTGATTATTATTATTAACACATTTATAATCCTTTTCTAAGTTTAATTACAAAATGTTGAATTATATTCAATTTCAAATGTATGAATACAATTATGGCTTCCTTTTGAGACTTGGGCTGGTGACCCAGAGCACCACAACATTTTAATTAATAAGTAATTATTTTATCATTTTATAGATTTCATTTATTTTGTAAAATTACGTTATAACCTTTGTCAACCACATATATTGTAAAAGCCATCTAAATTTCAATGGAATTTTACAAAATTAATGAAACAGAATCGGTATTGTTAGAAAAAGGGACGTTTTCAGAAAAGAGCAGGGAGCAGTGATAAAATTCTGTTAAGACATCGGAAAATCAGCAACAGAGGCCCATAAATTCTGTAAATAGCCGGAAAACATAGTAAAGGAAGCCGTTCTTTAGTATTTAAGTGGCATATAAGATTTTTGGACGGAATGAACATTTTCATATATTTTTTTCAATGTTTGTCAGTGTTGTACATGAACTTTACGATCAACCCTCTCAAGTCATTCATATCGGTCAAGGTTGAAAACATAGTAAAGGAAGCCGTTCTTTAGTATTTAAGTGGCATATAAGATTTTTGGACGGAATGAACATTTTCATATATTTTTTTCAATGTTTGTCAGTGTTGTACATGAACTTTACGATCAACCCTCTCAAGTCATTCATATCGGTCAAGGTATTATATCTTTATTCAATCAAATAACATACCGGTGTTTCAAAAATTATTTTAGCTAGACAAGAGATACAAAGAAAAAAAAGTGTTATAAATAGTAGTACTATATGTATTACTTTTAAGTGAAACTTAACAAAAAAAATTGAAATTAACCCTTTCAAATGCACAAAATATACTTTTGAAAAATACGGTAAACTCGAGTAAAGTTTATGCATTGAGTAGACGGTAAGGGGGTAAATATTGCTTCACAGTACTGTACTAGAGATTTGCCATTGCAATATTTGAAAAAAAGAAAGTTTTTAACAACAGGTTTACATGTTAATTTGATTCAGAGAGCTATGTTGCGTTCCTGTTTTAAATAACTAAGTAATATACAATTATGGACTCTTTTGGTGTTGAATATGGTTTGTTATTCACCAGAAAAATATTCGCCTCGGTCAATATGAATATTTTTCTGGTGAATAACAAACCATATTCAACAGCAAAATAGTACATAATTGTATAATATTGACCTTTGAAATATGGTCATAGAGAACGATTCACAATAGTTTCAACCTATCTTGAAAGAACAATTTAAAAAAGAATATGGCATTTACCCCTTAATTAACAATCAATAATACTTTTTGCAGAAAGAGATGACAAAAGGTAAAATATAGTTAACTAGCTCGTCAATTTACGCTAATGAAAGAGAGGAATTCAAAGATTTAAGGATGACGTTTACTCAGTTTCAGAAGTTAGACAGGAAATTTAATGAAGTATTATATTTTAAACCAAAAATGTTCTAAATGGATGAAATAACAAATTTTTAAATCAAAATTAATATAAAAAATTAATATCTTATTTTTAAAGAAAATATACAGGAACAAAAGTCAATACATAGTGATGCAGAGGAAATTCGGACTAAATTTTAAATTTTTGTCAAAATAAATTATTTCTTGCAATATCAACTACAATGTAAAAATATATGTATTTTGAAACATCATTTTGCAAATATTATGTGTATTAAAGCTCATGAATTATTTCAAATATTGAATGCTATGAAATAAATAAAGAATAAGGTACAGTTTAAGCTTTATTGCTCCCTAAAAATTTAGTGGTCTTAAAAAGTTATGAAAATGTTTTATCAATAGTTGAGTAGATGAGTATGATAAATCATTTAAAAAATATGGCATTAAGGAGGAACTTTCTGGAAATATGACGTCATTAATTTGCCACATTTCTTAGTTTAATGCAGAAAAGCCTAAAAAATGACTCATTTCTGTGCTCATTTTCCTTTAGAGAATAGTTTCTGCCACCGTCGCCCACTTTAATTTTTGGATATATTATGTAAACTGCTATGAAAAATAACATATCTCAAAATCTTTCCGGGCGACGGTGGCAGAGTATGTTTTCTGAGAGAAAATTCCACAAAAATTGATGTCTTCTGCAACTTTTTTAGAAAATACGGGAAATTGCACAAGTTAATGACGTCACAATTAACATTTAGGAGGTCATATGAGAAAAACGATTTGTGTATTCTTACTACATGGAATTCCTATGAATCAGTATCAAGTACAAAAAATGCATTTATTTTCATTTAATATAGTTTAAATTTACTAATTATTCCCAAACATGTATAGGTCGCCATATTATTTAAGTTTGGACACATGGATAAACAGAAGTATATGTCAAAATAAAAAAATGTACATTTTTTTGTAAATATTATGATAAAAGTTATGTAAAAAACGGTTCAAACTTCAAATGCATAATTCTGATGCTGAAAGTTCCGATATACTTGCTACTTGCTACTTCTAAGATAATTTTGAATTGTGAATACCAGGAAAAATATTTTACATAAGAAGTACAATAAAGAAAATGTCTGAATGAAGATACCTGAGAAGGAGCTATTGCCCTTGTCAACATTTTTTAAAGATTGGATAATTGATTTAAAAAGTAAGTAACCGTTTTTAAAATTCTTTAACTTAACACTATTTATCATTACACCTATTGAAAAGCATTCTTATAAAAATAATTCTTCTTTTTGCCATGAATTTAAATTAATAACAGTTTTTGTAAAAACCTATGACATCATAGGAGGATGGATATACCTTAAGGAAGACGCAAGAAGACTATTGAATAAATGAATCACGTTTTAACCTTTCTATACTTTCAGACCCATATCTTTTTCAACACATATATACAACTGCATGAGAAAGAAGTTTATATAAATAATTATTGAAAACGTTTGATACAAGAAAGGGCTACGTTCGAAGGAGAATATGTTTTTGTGTATGCTTAATGACTTTGTCAAATACTGTTCAAGATATCGATATAAAAGAAATTATTTTTTTTATGGTTAGCCAGCTAATGTCATTCGACTCAATTAAATACGTCATGACTTCCTTTTTAGAAACAAGTTTCTGTGTGTTCAAAAACCTTCAAATTTTACAGCTTTGGTCTTACAATGATATCGTGGTCCAATTTCATATTGTAATGTCTGAAATGAGAAAAAAAATTCTTTAAAAACGGACCAAAGTACATATGTTTAACGTTCATTTTAATTTCTAGAAGATAAGTACATGTAATTCATACCAGTCAAAGATTTATATCCTTATTCTATCAAATACTAGTAACACGCCGGTATTTCAAAAATTGTTTTGGATAAGAGATACAAAAAAAGTGTTATAATTACATGTTTTACTTTTCAAACTTTGTTCATACTAGTTGAAAGGGCAACATTTTGTCTCCAACGAAACTGTATTTTAATTTACTTCAGTTTTGGATTGAGGGTTGGGGAAGTTTTCATTGAAGCTTTAAAAACCTTTATTATTTGTTAGATTTTCCAACGGAGATTGTTATAGGTTTTATAAAAGATTCCCCATTGTTTTATTAACGACGCTCAACTTATAGTTTATAAATATTTTTTTTACAGATTATACCAGGATTGTGGAAACCATGAACAGATTTTAAAGAATGATTTTCTATAGATTTAAAGTCTTTTATCTATATATATATATATATATATATATATATATATAATTTATATAATTAATATATATATTGAATCTTGTCCCTTGTTCTTAATCGGGTATTCGAAAGAACCGTGTTCCTTTATTTTGCTAGAATTCTCATCTCGAAGAAAAAGTACAGAAACTGTATCAATGATTATTCAAATGATGTTTGATAAACCAACAAATAATCAAATATTGGGAAATATGAACAAATCATTTCCTTGCATTATTTTGATTGAAGAACTGCTGCATCAATACTATCATCGATTAGCGTCGCGCATCACCTTGTAAAAAGAAGGACACACCAAATCAACGACCGTGTACAAAATGCAACACGTGTTGTCCTCGTCATCTTCAGAAAACTCAGAGCCAACAGATGTTCACGTGGCAAATAACTCTTTATACACATAAGGGATAAAGATGTCCCTTGTTTTTATTCTCCTCGTTGTGTCTCTCTCGTTTGGGGCTTCTCAGGATCTTACCACAGTCATGAATTTTGAGAAGTTTTTCCGGATGGAAGAGGAACTTCTGACTCTGTCAGATTTGATTGTAAAGCAGGAGTTACGGAGTCACGAGGAAGATGTCCACCAGTTAGCCAACATAACGGGGTCAGTATCAATCAGAGGTTTGTAAGCTTGTGTGATTTCAGCTGGAGAACTTTTTATGCACTGCAAGTCTTTACAATTTTTTTTTTATAAACAATTCAACTGAACATTTAACATTTATTTGAATACTCTTTGCAGGGTGCTTGAAAACGTTAAAGCCATTCATAAAGACGTGGGGAGGAATGTAGTAGGGTATATCAGTCATCCCATCAACCAATTCCATTTAACCAGGCGGCTTTACCATAACTGGCGGGAGATTCTACAACATATATTACATAGTGATACATGTGTGAAAGGTAAAGTTAAAATACTCATAAAAATATAAACAAAAGTAACGAAAGAATCCAGATATTCATTTATCAATGGAGCCCGACCATGTTTGCATGCTGTCAAATTAAAAGATTTTGGGCACTATAGATGTTGGATTTTAAGCACAATTCCTAGAAGTCTGATACTATTTATAGTACTCCATATGTCATTATAATACTTTATAATACTTTCAAGTTCTCAATATTTGCATAGTATCCAGTGTATCTAATACTATCTACATTCTTTGAGATTTTTTTTACTTGAATGGAAGATTCCTTAGAAAAATTATTTAAGTTTTCATTGCCTTTCAGCATTAAAAGTAAAATTACAAAATATAGAAGACAATGTCCCTAGTAAAGACGTGTTCGATACCATTGCCAGTACTATTTCTGCTCTGCAGCGGTATAAGAGTTTCACAATAGATCAGATTATGAATGGAGATATAGCAGAAGCGAAGCCGCTACAGAAACTCACCTTGGCTGACGCCTTCGACATTGCACAAGCAGCTTATGAGAAAGAGGAAATGTATTATGCCATTGAGTGGTTAAAATATATTGTTGATGAAGTAAAAGTAAATCGCATCTCTGATATTGACGACCAAATATCAGCAGCTGCGGTATTTCATTTGCTATCCAATGCTTATTTTAAGGTATATGAAGGTTGAAGTATTTTGAAAATTCCAAATGATTTGCCTTGTATGTTTGTTTAGAAGATATTCCAATAACACTTTGATATTGTTTTTAAGGTTGGTTTTATCAAAGAAGCACAAATGACATTAGCAGACTTGCTTCGTTTTGGTATGATCTTGTAAAGATTTTTTAGTGATTTTTATTACAAGTACAAAAAAAAATCTCCGATTTGAAAACTGTTAATCGTACAATATAGATCCAAGCAACGCTGCTGCCAAAAGAAACCTGGAATACTTACAGATCAGCAAAGTCTCGGCCAATCCCGCCCAGTTAAAACCAAAAACACCTTCAAAGAAGAGCAGGAGACTATACGAGGAACTTTGCAGATCTGAAGAGAAAACGGTATTTTTTATATGAATTAATTATTTCATTAAATTATATGACCAATGCATTTGGTTAACAAGTAACTATAAATATAGACGAGTTTATGAGTTAGGTTCATATTGGCTTTACTAGCCTGTGTCATTTTGTTGAATTAAAACGTTGTATTCTTTTAGATAATTTCAAAATCATCGAGATTAAAGTGCGTGTACTTTCCTTTGAGAAGTCCAGTTCCTTACATGAAATCTGATGTCAAAGCGGAAGTATTGAACAGATCTCCTCTGATTGTCGTGTTCTATGATATGGTAGATAATGGAACAGCCATGGCAATCTCTTACATGGGACACAAAAAGGTGCGAGGGGATGGCCATTTTACCAGTACAAATCAACTGTTTCTATCTTAATAAGATAAATTACTTCAAAATGATGTACCTCATTTAAATCGATACAATGAACTTTTTAAATATTTTTTTCTAGCTGATGGATGCTTCAACAGTGAGAAGATACTCGGACGTGAGACACAAGTATGTACATAAACCACGAAACATTGCAGAAAGAACGCTAAAAATGATTTCTCTATGAATACTCATCTTATATATATATATATATTGATTTAAACTTTTCCATGTGTTTTGACTTTAAAAATGCCTATCTTGTTTTTTCTAGTGCAGCAGTTTATGACACGACTTACTGGAAATGGATTCCAAATTTACAAACCAAATTCTCCAAATTGAAATTAAGTCACTTCCCCCCAGTTTTATTTTCATACAGGGTAAGAAAACTTATTTTAATTCCAATAACCTTATATCTTATTAGGCCTTTTCTCTTAAAACTCAAAGCAATTTACGACATGTTTAAAGATTTAATGTTTATTTCTACTTTTATCTAGACGTTTAATATTGGAACGGAAGGGGAACTGATGAACAACGAACTAGCGGTAAAATGTTCTCAATGCATGTTATTTACAACCGTTTACTGATATCTATGCAAATAATTTAATAAAATGAAGTAAATATCAAATTGTCTTCTTTTTTGTAGCAAAAAGACCAAGTCATGGGAGTTTTCATTTCATTTGTAAGCCTCTTTTTCATATTTTTGTAATACATGTAACTATTGTAAATTAAAATATTTTAATCAATTTAGTTCGGCAATTAACCATCAGTCTTCAAGTTTTTCAACTTCTGTGTTGTTTTGTAGCTTACGGATTCTACAGTAGGTGGAGAGCTCGTATTTCCCTTGTCTAAGATTAAGATTCCAGTTACAAAGGTAGGTTCAAATCTTTTACCGCGCGCTGTATATTCAATCACCTAAATCTGCAATACATTTCAATGATTCTGGCATGCAGAGAAGGGGGCAAAGTTACTCCAAAAATATATTACTCATTTTTACCTATCACTTTCAGGGCAATGTTGTATTTGCGGAGTACAAAGCACGAATGGGGATATGTCCTGTTTACTATGGATCTCAGTGGTGTAAGATACATGTATCATGTCTATATGTCAAGTTAAATTATAAAACAAAACCAAAATATATTTCTTAACACGCTTTTTAACCATAGACAGCTGAAACAATTCTTCTCTAGACTTCATTTTGAGCATTATGGTTTCGTCTATTCTATGCCTCTTCTTGTATATATATTACAGATGGTAGTCAAACTCTGTATGAGAAGATTCAACCAGAAATATGTCCTTTGAAGCAAAGAATCCCCAGATTTTATTGAAAGAAATAACTGTGCCAAAGAGTAAATGAGAACAAGAGTAAAATCTTATAAATTTATTAACAAATTGCGTAGACTGTGCACATGCAATATTTTAAATACATGTACATGTAAATAAACAAGTTTTAAAACATATATCAAAATGAATGTATACTACTATAAAGTATAAAAAAAAATTAACAAAATAGCTGGCATATAGAAAATGCACCTTCAAAATGCGTCCAATAAATAGCATGAATTTATAACTACTTAATAAAGCAATACAAATTAGATTCATAATGTTTTAGTTGGAAAATTGTATATCATAATTTTTTGACAAATGGCCAGAATTGCGTAATCTTTGTAACCATGTATTTAACACTTTTGTAATAAAGGTCTAATATTTTAGATAATTTGTTCCATGTTTTATTCTCACTAAGTCCGTCTTCTCTTGTCTCATGATTTCTGTGCCTCCTCTTCTTTGCCTTTTTCTGGAATAACAAAACGTGTCTGTTACACATGTATTAGTATCATAACATTCAAATGTTATCTAAAAACAATGCAATTCGGTAAAAGTAAAATTTGAAGTCAACTGCATATAAAATAAAATCATATTGAATACTTTAACATATTTATTCAATTTACATAATTGTACATTATTAATTTAAGTTAAATTTTGTTAAGAATTAGCGCTGAAAAAGAAGTTGAATCATGTTTATAAGGCAGTAAATAAGCATAGAATAAATATACCTGTAAACAATAAGCACAATCTGTATACAGTTCAGGCTTATGAGTTTTATACATTGTAATATTGGTTTATGGAAGCAGTTATTGCTTATTTTTGCCAGACTTTGCAAATTTAACTTTTTTATAAGGCATAGTATTCTTCCTTTTGTATGATATATGTGTAATAAAGTCGTTTTAGTGAAATTCATTATAAAAATGAATTTTGGGACAATAAAGTGGTTATGTTCATTTTCCGACATGCAATTATGTACATGCATATACATGTATGTAAATATGATTTATGAATAAAGCTAACTCTTGATTTCAAATGGATGGGAATATCCTAATCCTGAAAAAGAAAATTACAACAGTCACATGCTAAAAATGTGAAAAAGAAAAAATAATATTGAAACCATTATTAAAAATGAGCTCATCAAATCGACTTCAATATTTTTTTCATAAATATAACTGATAGAACATCTTTGAACATTGTGTTATATACTTGATAAAATAAAGGAAAAGAAAAATCATGCAAATTGTGTATGGGTTACTACATGTATATTATAAAGTAAGTGACATGCTTTGGTTTACACCATACATTTACATGCTTCATATGTTTCATATCCTGAAAGTGTGGAAACTTGAAGGTTTTGAAAATCCAAGAATACACGTTTCATAGAGAGTGTGGATCAAAAGAAACTCAGATACATATAAGTATCTTCTATCTATACTATTTTTTTTTCTGTTTACATTTGTAAAAAATATTGGGAATAGAGTACCATTTAAAAAAAAAACCATACATGTACCTGCTGGCATGGGAAATGATTTTTATAAAAGCAAGATATGGCACTCATAAAATAACACATATATGTAACAATAAAGCTAAATATTCAGCACATGCTGAAGAGGTACTCCAGTTTAATTATACTGAAATGGGACAGTATGGGAAAAACATGCATGAGACAAGGGTGAGAAGAGGGGGTGGGATGGGGGTGCTATTTGACCTTTCTCTGAGGCCTCTGTATCATATGGCTCAACTTCTACTTTAGAATCATGTTCAGATGTTTCTAGTGGAACTGCTGAATCTTCCTCGCTGATCATTTGTACGTTTGTTTCTATGTGTAAATTTACAGAGAAAATGTTAGTTGAAATATAAATATATACATGTATAAGTAATAGCCTGTAAGTAACTGTTAAAAAGATCAATTACCCGGTAAATAAAACTTACATTTAAAAATGTATACATCATTATAAATTCAAACAGCATAATCTTTAAGTTAAAAAACAAAGCTGATATAGAGCATTATTCTTGATAAAATAAAACATATTAAACACAGACTACAAAAGACATAGGCAAAAATTAAGGCAAGGGACCATGCATGCATTTTCATTCTCTCGTTAATTAACATTTTCTTTTGTTAAGAAAGCTGCACATCAAATTAATCCACCTCAACATCAAATTAATCCACCGCAGCATTCCTAGCTGTTGCCATAATCGCAATTTTCTGTTAGCTAAACCAGTCACTCATTAGTCCACACATTTGTATCAACCTTTGGGATTCCCAGATTCTGATGCAGGTTTACCACTCTTTACGCTTCCTGCTGAACTGTGGGTCGTACCATTCCCATTCCCCTTCTGGATTCCTTTTCTGGTTACTGGGGAGGGCGTTTTCTTGTTGTGAGATACATTCCCCCTAGATCCTGCCTCCTCGTGACCTCCCTTTGACCCTGCTTCAGACTCGGGCGGGTCCCTGATGCTGACCGAGCGTGGGCGAGGACTAACGGGGGGCCGGGGACTAGATCTGGCAGCTGTGGGGAGCTTGAAATCTATAGCTAAGGAGGAATTGGAAAAGGAATTCATTTGTTGTGCAACATAATGATTATCTTTCACTCTACATAGAATTTTGTCATTGCATGATTTTTGCAATATGTATCCACAAATAGAAACCTTTTATCACAACACTGAAGGAAAAGTGAAAAAATACTACAAGTACCACATTCATATATAATCAAATACAATAAAAGTATTCATGCAAATACAAACAGATATTGGAATATCTGCACTGTACAAACATGATGTGCCTCTGTTAAAATGTGCTTAAGAGAGAAGACAACAGAGATAGAACTACATCCTATTGTCATGCTTCTTGTATCACAACATCCCATGCCTGTGGTGCAGGGACTCACCAGAAGTAGTTGTTACATTATGATCAGAGTTACTTTCCTTTCCTTCAGTCTCCTCTATTGGAGGACTCTTGTCCTTTGACTCTTCCTCTACATTATCATCTGATTTTCCTTGTTCTGGTGTTTCCTCTATTTCCTTTTCCTCTTTATCTTCTTTCCCTGACTCCTGTTCCTTTACCTCTTTCTCCTCTACTTTTGATTCCTCCTCCTTGTTATCAGTTCCGTCTTTTCTCTCTTCCTCTTGTTTGGTCTTTTCCATTTTTTCATTGCTTGATGAAGAGGTCTTTTTACTTTTAGTGCTGCTATTTGAGGTCTTTTTTGTACTTTGAACATAAGGACTTGCAGAGGATTTTTTCTTCTTTTGTTCCTCTTTTGAGGTCTTCTTTTCTATCTTTGCTGTTGGTTTGGTTTTAGAATCATCTTTTTTATCATCACCTTCAAACAAGTCAGACTTGGAGTTGGCTTCTGAAACTTTCCTTATCTCATCATTGTCATCGTCTGTGTCCTCTTTCTTTGAGTTGTCTTCTGCTCCTTCTTTCTTGTCTACTGATGCCCTCTTTTCTTGGATGGACCTCCTCTTTGTTGGTGGGCTGGACTTTCCCTTGAGGGAAGATTTTGAGGTCTTCTTTTGTGGCTCACCTTTGTGTCATCGTCTGTGTCCTCTTTCTTTGAGTTGTCTTCTGCTCCTTCTTTCTTGTCTACTGATGCCCTCTTTTCTTGGATGGACCTCCTCTTTGTTGGTGGGCTGGACTTTCCCTTGAGGGAAGATTTTGAGGTCTTCTTTTGTGGCTCACCTTTGTTAGTCTGACCACTTTTTGTAGACTTCTGGGACTCCTTGCTGACCTTTCTGCTAGTGAAGCCTTTCTTACTTTCTTTCTGTTTACTCGTGGTAGACTTCGTTTTGATGACAGCCTGTGGGTGTTCAGGGCTTGGTGTTTTTGTTGGCTTGTCTTCTTTGTCTTCCTTGTCCTCTGTGTCCACTACAGGATTTTCTTCTGGCTTTGATTCAGTGCTCTGCTTTTTAGATAACCTTGAATTTGACCTTGACCCATGTTTACTGTCACCATCTGATATCCAGGAGAAATTTTTTTAAAAAGATTTTTATCAAAATGAAAGTGTACAGAACAGTCACTGTGAATCTAAATTTTATTCCCTATTTTTTAACATCTACCTATGATCTACCATTTTGGAAGGATTAGTCTTATAGTAGCTAAGATACCACAGAAAGAGACTTTTTTTAATGAGAAAAGTGTGTAACAACAGAGAGACAACATGATGAATCACCTTGCTGGTCCTGTTCAAAGTCGTCAGGGTAATCCTCATCCCGGTTGTCTTAATAAGAACGTGGACAACAAGTGTTATAATACAATTTATCTTTTGTTGATAATTATTATTTTCCTCTATACATAAGATAGTTATTTTCTGTAGGTTCCCAATTTTCATGGTTTGTTCAAAATTGCAAACAAATATAAAAATTCACTATAATCAGTGTAAAGCATATTGATTGACTGAAATTGCAGAAATCTGTATGAAGCCTTCATACATTAAAATTCAACAGAAATTATTCTTGTCCCTACAAGGTACATTCTTTAAAGTGTAAAAATATAAATATATCATTAAGTTTAATGGTTGTAAAACAGAAATCAATCATGCATTATTTTTTATCGTAAATAAAAGAGGGAGAGGGAACAGATCATGCATGAAATATTATAATACAGTCACCTAAATATTTTCTACAATATGTATCTAGCATGCAAAGTAACTTCCATCTCTAACACTTTGAAGAACTTGCTTTGTTTAATATACTGTCAAACCATTTTTAACCATAATTTTTGTACCATGTTTTATGTTTTTGATTGTAAATTCATTGAACCCAACTCGGCATGTAACATTTATTGTATGATTTGAGTAACGTTGTTTGGCTACATTGTTTTCAATAAATTACAATTCTTATTCCTACTCAATGTGTTGTATTATTGCTTAGGTTGCTTTGGTATAATGAGAAGTCTCATAACATGCCTAACAGAGTATCATGCAGTTATCCATAAATAACTCATAGTTATCAGTTGCAAATTTAATGATTATTTAACCTGTACTATAAACATTCTTAGTTGTTAGAATTGTTCATATTTTATTCCTTTTACCTAAGATAAAGAACTAAAGCATGACTTGTTGCCATAATTTTAACAGAAATCATGATTTCTGCACAAGTAAGCATAGCTTACATTTTAAACATTTCTTAATGTTCTTATGTGCAAGGCATTAAGTGATGTACCGTGTTTGAATTGGGAATGCACAATATCATTGTAAAACTTCCATTATTCATAAAACATATCTATATAACATTAGTAATAGGGTACTTTTTAAAATTACTTGGAATCTTTAGACACACATATTTATAACTTTAAAACTATTTGATACTGAAATAAACAGAATAATTGCAAAAAAGCAAATGAAGACCCTTTTCCTTTATAAATCTTATGCCAAAGCAATGTGCCACAGTAATGCCTTTCTCCACTGCTGGACAATTCAAAATTGACTTTATACATATCAGTGCAATATAACTGGTGCAAACTGAAATTCAATGTAAAAAACAAAATGCTTCTTTGAAAGAGAGAGTACTTTTGACACAAAATATTGACAGAGAAGTATAATATATAGATATGGCCAGATATATAGGTAAGATGCAAACAACACAGAGGTGGCTATAGAATTGCTCCCTGTAAAATACCTTTATCTTCGTCTTTACTATGTTTACTCCTCTTGTCATCTTGATCACTTTCATTTCCCTTATCTTAGTAATTTTAAAACAAGATATATTTTATAATCAATGTAATGGTCAATTTTCTTTAGGTTTAGGAGTCTTGAAGGGACATTAACTAGGTCTGTATCAACATTTGCTTTCAATTTAATTTATTTTGAATTTAACAAAATTACCTAAAAAAAATTTAATAAACTCAATTTGATAGTAATGATATTTTTGTCTATGTGCAACAAATTCAACTCAACAGGTTTTGCCTGCAGAATTTTGGTTTGAATGAGTGAAATGAATTGGTGAAATTAAATTGAATTTTCTATGAATAACTCTCTCTGAAAATCACAATCTGACATAATTACCTGAGGCTTGACTGGTGGCTCCTTTTCTGTCCCCTCCTGATTTTGTGGACCCTCTATCATCCTCATCTTTCTCCTCTCCCTCCTTCACTCCCTGCACTATCCTGTTATTGACCTCCTCCATGGCCTTTTTAATGGCTGCCTCGGCTGGACCATCATTAAGTTTTTTAGCCAGTTCTAAAGATCTTTCAAATGATTCTGCTGCTGATTGTAAATCTCCTAATTTAACTGTAAGACAGAAATTCAAAGTCTTAGTTAATTATTTAAAATTCTTTGTGATACATTATGTAATGATAATTTCTCTAATTTAAGGCCATTTAATAAAGTTACAAAAGAAAAGGAATAAAAATTATTAAAATAAAATTATTGTGAAAAGGGACTTAGATTTACTATGAATTTACACTGTACAATGTTTATAAAGATTTAATCAAAATTTTGAATCAAAACTGCTGATGAATGAATTTTCACATACCATAAGTCAAAACCTTAAGTAAATAAACATCCTTCATCTGGAGACATTTTCAAAAGTGAAGACATCATTTAATACAATATTAACTGATACACAGTCAACATGTATTTTTGTCTGTGAGCACCTACCCTCTGATTGAGCTACTAAGACACTAGCATGGAGCTGCCATCCATCATCCTCGGCTTCCTTTGCTGCCTGTATTGCTTTCTCTCCAAAGTCTCGAGAGTCCTGACATTTTTGTAATTCTAGGTAACATCGACCTATTTCATGGTACAACCAGGTACTCTCTAGAGGAGATTTACTCATAGGTAATTTTTCCTGCCATCTACAAATCAAAGTTAAGAGTAAGTCATATTGTGCAAGGCTTTGAAGGCCAATGTAGATAACCATGTCCAGAAAATGTGAAATATTTTTTTAGGTTAATTAGGCAATTTGTCTAAATGTTATGTTTTTCCTAAATATATGTATTAAAGTTGATTAATATAGTTAATTTTGTTTCAGATAATGTTGTTTTGAATAGGTACACCATAAATAAATATTCATCATATATCAGTTGATCAGTTCATACATAAAGATTTTGTACATTATGGGTCATGTTTTATAATAAATGATATAATTTTGGCACATGCTTTAAAAGTAGTGTACAAAAACCTTATTCCATTAAAATTTTGTTGAACTGAATTTTGGAAATTCTCATAAAAACTGTCTTTAGGTAAATATTTTTTCCTGGTTTTTGTACACCCCCCTTGTATTACTATACGCTTGTCTGAATCACACGTTTTTACCCACATTTCAAGAATACTACAATAAAAGCAAAATGTCAAAATGATCAACTCCATAACATCTAAATGTAAATTAAATTTTTCAAACATTCACCAAGACATGAGTGCTTATGAATGCAAAACCCTAAACATAAATTAAGTTCTATGTGTGAGAGTCCAAACAGTGCTTCTCAAAAATGGGTAAAATTCTTGCTATGGGCCAAGTTAAAAATATCAAATAAAGATAACTTACACTTCTATGGCTTTCTCATAATTTCCTTTACGGGCGTATACTCTTCCTAGGTTGTCTAAAGCTCTAGAACAGGCATCCTCCAAATCACTGCAATCAAGCATCCGAGAGTATATTAAATATCTTGCATAATAAAATAAATATATTGAGAAATATGAAATAATAATTCCTTTTGACATAAAACCTAAATCAATTTAACATTAAATTTAACAATAAATGTGGATGTTATTACTTTTCTTTGGCGAGTCTGAGGTCCTCTTCATGGTGTTTCAGAGATTCATTGTATTTGCCGAGCTCTAGGTAGGCGTTTCCAATCTGACTGTGGATATTAGCTAAGATCTCCGCCTTGTTTTGTAGTTGATCTTCATTCATGTTCTCCACAGTCTTCAGAGTTTTCTTGGCCTTCTGTAAACTTTCTTCGTATCTCTCCTTTGATTGATCTAAAAGAAAAATTCAAGTTAATTGATATTACCAGTGTGTAGAGTTTAAAGCAGTGCTGGTGTCTTTAATAAAAATTAACATTTGAAATTATGTATTTTTTCAAAAATTAAGGAATTTAAATGTATATTTAAAAGAAAATAAATAAAATGATATTTTTCCCACAGTACAATTTTCCCCTTGAATCTCTTGGGATATTATTTCATATACATGTACTGTAGTTTTCCAAGAGAGGAACATGTACTACAGTTTTAGGAATGCAGCTTGCTGTAACCCACCATCATCAATGTCCTCTAGACACCTGAGGAGGTAGCTGGTGGGGTCTTGGTTTCGTGCCTTGGCGCTCTTTCTCTGCTTATCCTTGTCACGATTACGAGCATACATTGGTTTCTGTTGCCGCCAGAAGTCAGCCCTGGCATTTAAATAGTCCAATCCATCATATATCTTCTCCCTTATGCCTTTGTTTGTAGGATTGCTGTCATTTGTTAAACCTTGTAAAATATAAACAACTTGTGTCATAAAAAAAGGAACAAAACAAGACTTTTCTTCAGGGGGCTTGTAAGGTACACTAGATCTTATGCAAGAATTAGCAGGAAATAAATGGATGAAAATTATGGAACAAAAATTGGCATCTGAATAAAAAATACTGTATACAGGGAAATTTTCGCCCCCGTTTTTTTTTTCCGCCCCTTTCGCCCTCCTCTTGATTGGGCGAATCTAAAACTGGGCGATTTCAAATTAAACAGTATAATTTCTTAGCCAGAACTATGACAGGGCGAATCTAAAACGGGGCAAAATTGTTTGCAAATGCAGAAAGGGCGAAAATAACACGAGGCGAAAAAAACACTGTATACAGTACTTTTCTTAAATGAAATTTTCTAACATCCTTAAAAACTATAATCATTAGATCCTCCAGTACATACTGTCCTCATTAAGAAGTTTTTCCAGGAAGTCCTTGTCTCCGTACAGTTCTCCCAGGAGCTGTTTGATGGTTTTCTGGTCCCCACTTCCCTGGGGCTTTTGTCTCTCTTTGGCTGCCTCTTTTTTAGCACCAGGCTTTCCATAGGTTCCACCAGTTTTCTTTGATTTAGCCTGAAAGATCATAAAAGTATTATTAGCTATGAACTACACACATAAAGGTTTATAGATATACAGTGCAGTGAGTGTACATTGAGAGCATTTGTGAACAAATAAATTTTATATGAAGCACCTAAGATCAGCAAACAAATTTTATAAATTACTATTTTATGTATATATAAGCATTTCTAAAAGCCTTTACTTAACTTTTGTTTCACATCATGATTTTACGTCTACATGTATTAAGTTACTAATAATTCACATATATCTTAAAGATATTGGAAGATAATTTGCCAGTTATGTTAATATTTCAACCAAATGAAATGTGCAGTTATGTAAAAGTAAATGTGACTGAAATTCAGAAACAATTGGTGAATTTAATTCATCTTTTTATTGGTGCTTCATAATAATATCTGGAAATATTTAAAAAAAAAAATACTAGTAAATAAAATGCTTTTGGAAAATGCATGGTGTAATCCCAAACCACCGATTTGAAGGACAGCTAGAGAACTTTTTAACCATGGAAAATCAAACAAGAAATGTCCCTATAATTTTGGATCAGGTCTGGTGCAAGGGTTTAACTGGATTGAATAGAAGGAAAAATGCACAACCAAAATCCCACCTAAACCTCGAATGAGAAATTAATGATACAAGTACCTTCTTTGCCTGTGATAAAACAATGGAAGAAAGAAATTTTAAATCACAACACACAGCAAAGGAAATGAACATAGAATGGCTGTGATATTTAAAGTTAATTTTTATTCTAATTTAAAAAATGAAAATGAAAAACATTATATTTGTTTTACATTAAACTTAAATGGCCATACTAATAATTAAGCCATCAAAATTCTCTTTTCTTAGCTTAATTACTAAGTGTGTTGTAAACCTTGCTTAGAAATTATTCATACCATAAGAGTTTTTGGGTGATCTCAAATATTGCAATTATAGATTGCAAATTTGATTTTATTAATGCCTCCTCTTTCCACTAGCTTAAATATGTGGTATTTACTATTTGTGCGGACATATAAATAGACTTAAAAATATGTAAATGTAGACAACTACTGGTAAATGGATTTAATGCCATTGTAGTTATGACACATCTCTACAATCTTCTTATGAACATATCAATAATACATCAGTATTTAAGACAACAAAATATAAAGAATCTACATCTACAATATATTTTCTAAAAATATAGTCGTGTACATCACTCAGAGAACGAGAAAGCGAGAAATAAAATGACAGGAAATTCTACAACACACTCTTTTGATTACCTTGGCCTTTTCATCCTATACAATACAACATGCTTATAGAGATCATACAGTAAGCAGTAAACATACAACAGCAGATCAAACATGCTTAAGCTTGAACAGAATCTTTAGTGTGTCTGTCTGTGTATAGAGCAACATTAGTGGAACACTGCATATCTTTTTTGATTACACATTTCTATTTATGTGAAATGGCAATGATAGTGAGTTTATGAGTGGACTAGTAAATACATGTACTTTTTTTGCATGATGGCTAAATTTATAATATGCACTGCACTATAGACTTTATATAAATTCTGAGGGCAAGCAAATTAGCATGCTGACAGCTGTTTCCTTTCCCATGCAACAATCTGCTTTATTACCATGTCTGTCAGTATTTTATAATATTTGATTTTTTATATAGATATATTCACTCAATTTGATTTATAAATATAACACTGCAAATCATTCAGTTATGTTTTAATACATGTATTTCCAATGCTCTGACTTTTTACAGGTGTTTGATTTTGTAGATTAAGATAAAATCTTAATTTTGATACTAAAAGTAACAAGTCTGCATTGAAAAAACACATCCCTGACCCAATTAAAAAAAAATAAACAATTTACCACTGGAAATAACTGTTGAAAATTCAATTTCAATTTCAGACAAAAAGAATAGATAAATATTTCTATAAAATAGTCAAATAGAAGTTAGTGAGCCAGTACAGATGATATTCTCATTGAATTTTACATATAAGCCTACAAGATTTCTTTTGATTTGTCAAATCTTTATTTAGATTTATTTAATTTGTTTTCTCCTAATCCATCATGTGCTTTAGAAAATATAACAATGAATATGTAGAAAAACTTTGTTTTTTTTATAATGTTTGCTTTGAAGAATTATGGAATTGCATGTAAAATAATTTATTTTTATGAAGGCCATTGAGATGAACCCAGAGGAAAAGAAATGTTTTGTCACACGATCAAAATGTTGGTTACAACTAGGCAATGCAGAGAATGCTCTCATGGATGCAGAGGAAGCACTGCGACAAGACAAAGAATTTATTCCAGTAAGCTTAGAATGATGAAAAGTTTATTTAAAAAGTCCTAAATTGTGATTAAATAAAGGGCATTAATTTTGCTACACTTAGTCTACAAATGCAACAGTTCATTTTTTTGATAGCGTAATTTTGCTGAACTCATTCACAGGGTCTGTATCAGAAAGCTGAGGCTATGTATCAGCTGGGAGACTTTGAAACAGCATTAGTTTTCTTCCATAGAGGTCACAAGTTAAGACCAGAACTTCAGGAATTTAGGCTTGGAATCCAGAAAGCTCAGGAGGCCATCAATAACAGCATTGGACGTAAGATATTTATACTATAGTGTACAAAGTTCTGAACAAAATTGATATTTTTATTGAAAATTATGTGTTATACAGCAAAAGAAATTAAGTATTTAATAAATATGTACATGCATTTAAAGTATATTATGTAATTTATGATTTAATTTTTATGACATTTCAAAGCCTGAATTATTATGACAATATTAGTTCAACCTTATCATTTAGCATGTTTCACATAACCATTGAAAGATACTACATGTAGCTTTGATTTTTTTCCCTTCCTTCCCATAGGATGGAACTCTGTAACTAAAATTAAAACAAAAATGTGTGTTATAAAATAAATACATTTAATTTCAATGTATTAATTTTTAATCAAAATCATTATGTAAATTTTCATTAGAGCCTGATTCAGTCAAACTGACAGCAGAGGGTGACCTGACATATTTCTACAAACAGGAGGAGGTAATATCCTAGTTTTATTTTTATCTGACTTTGTTTTGTTGTTTCTTGTGAGCATGATTATATTGTGCTAGACATCTTCTGAGAAATGTGTGTAATCAGATTTTGATTCTTATCACATGAGAAGACAAATTAAATAAATCTAAATAAAGATTTGACAAATCAAAAGAAATCTTGTAGGCTTATATGTAAAATTCAATGAGAATATCATCTGTACTGGCTCACTAACTTCTATTTGACTATTTTATAGAAATATTTATCTATTCTTTTTGTCTGAAATTGAAATTGAATTTTCAACAGTTATTTCCAGTGGTAAATTGTTTATTTTGTGTAGTAGAAAAGGAGAAATGCATGAAGAAAACATATGGCTGGAGCAAGTCTTGGACCCCTGCATAACTACTCAGGTGATCTAACCACTGGGCTATCTACTGACCAGGTCAATATCCACGGCCCATGAAGCCCGTACTTCTACAAACAACTGACCTTTTACTCTCTGACATGGCTCGCGCAAAAAAGTCCATGGTCCGTTTGTCATCAATCTCCTCAGTAGCATCCATCTTTCCTTCTTTCTGGAACAAATAAAACAGTGAAATAGTAAAATGCCATGATGCCCACAAGGCCCTGCACTGTATTGCCTTTTATTGGAAGAAAATATTTATATTGGTGCAAGCAAATTGTCAAAGATCATGCATGTATCTATGATGCCATTATAATGATCAAAGGATATGTGATAGCTGATTGATATTCCTGCACTTTAAGACGTTATTTTTTAATTAAAGACAGTTATTTACCACTAACCTTTTGTTTATTATAATGTTCTGTGACAAAATCTTCTAGACTCTTTTCTGGATTGTCGCTTCCTTCCATTTCGTGTTCTTTTGGTTCGTCCGCCATTTGTAAACAATGTTTTTAGTAAAGTAAAGCTAGTTTATTCAATATTTTCGAACCTTTCATTTGCCGAATTTTACAATATTTAAGAGTTGATATATTACTACATTAAATGTATATTTTTAAAAAAATCAAATTTTAAATGTGAAATTAATGCATGAAAACTATTTCCATTGCTATATTAGAGGTATTTTTGCGTTGTTATGGCATTGTGTATATTTTCATTCGGAACACTACGTTAAGGACTATCAATATGAAGAAGAGTCTAGAGGAGTTCTGACAGAGCAGGTGCCCGTTGTAAACAACACTTGGTAACGGCAGGAATTAACTTATTAATCGGTTTATTGGGTAGTAATCAAGATTATCACAGATTAATTAATTATGCCGCGAAGAGGAGGAAGTGACCATGGTTCTGAAAACCAGGAATTAGTCGGGACATTCGAAACACTTCGTGATGAAGGAGAACATTTTGTTCACGTCAAACTATGGCAAAAAGCAATCGACAGCTTTACAAGGGTATAAAATTCTTGAAATCAAATGCCTCCTTTTGTATTTGCTTACTGGTTATTTCGCGTAAAAGTTTCAAGATATTTAAGTAGATTATTTGATTAGTGAAAGTTATTTAAACATTTCTGTTTCTCCTAATCCATCATGTGCTTTAGAAAATATAACAATGAATATGTAGAAAAACTTTGTTTTTTTTATAATGTTTGCTTTGAAGAATTATGGAATTGTGATTTCTAGGGAATTGTTCAGATCTAATCATTTAATTTTATATAGGGAAAAATTAGTAGAGGTATAATAATTTGATTCTAAATACATGTAATATAATAAGTACCCCTGCAAAAACATTTCCCCCAAAAGACCAACAGCTGACAGTCTTTGAGACTAAAATGAAGATTTTTTAAGCACAGATGGTAATTCATTGACCACGAACTTTCACAATTTTGACCTTTTTTTGGTCGGACCATTAATTTAAATCCGTCAGCATAGTCAGGCCAATTTGTAATTTGTTTGCCATGCAAAATTTCTTTCTCATTGTATTGAGATATATATTGCCCGCCTTTTACAATTTTGTATATAAAATAATTTTCCAGATTGATAATTTTGATGAAATCAATGATTTGAGAGCAAACCAACTTCTCTGTGTCTAGAATGTTCTGTCATCTTAGTAACTGCATGTTTCATTGTTTTTCTTTCATTAAAACATAAACCACAAAAGTGAGAAAATGTATTATTTTTATACAGGATGAACTCAGAAGTAAATAAGTCAGAGCAGAAGCTAGCTAAGCTACATGCTGAGTTAGGGAAAGAGAAGGTGGCAGCATGGCAGGCTGAGCACGCAGCGGAAGTTCTTACACCAGAGCAGATGAGACACATGGGATTCCAACAACCCTCTTGAATTCTTGTCACAATAGATACTGTATTTGCAATTTTTAAATTAGTGAAGGACTATTAATTCTCCCCTCAGCATATGTAATGTGAAAAAAAGTCTACAGAAGCAAATTACTGCTTGCAGAGGGTTTCAAATGGAGAGGTTTATACACCAATCCTGAACTTCCAACATCATTATAACAAAATTTCAAAGCCATTTGCATTCCTGTACATATTTCATTGCATTAATTGTTACTGTTATGTAATGATAAAATAAAACCAAATATCATAATCTTAAGAAAATTTTTATTTTTAATATTTACAATGTTTATAAAATCAAATTAATGGGCAAAACAGTTTAGATTTTCAAGTTGTCGTGATCCCTACTTGTACACAAAATTGCCCTTTTGTCTTCTTCCATTCCAAACTTTTCATTTTGAGGCATTATTAAAGTGAAGTCAGAATATTGCACATTATTAAGAATACATAGTTAATTTGTTCTTTTTGAGCACCACCATGATTTGTCTTAACTTTAGTTGTTCCTCTCTCTCATATCACAGCATTTCTGTGTCACGTTCAATTCCCACAAATCTCAGTTGTTCAGTTGGACCATAGCTGAAAAATAGTATTAAAACATTAGTCATGTTATTTGTTAACTTATAATTAGCAAATTCACTGCCTCTTTCTATTGAACTCTTGTGGATATCTAAAAAGGGGCTAGACACAGTTGCATTGCTGTGTTGTTTAAAATTTTTATTTCCAAAAAACAGTGACTTCAGTTTATTGAAAAGAGATGAGGTAAAAATTCTTAGAATTCAATGACAATGCCATTTTTCATAACCTACTTTCAAACATCTGTGTATAAAAATTTGTTTGGCATGAGCCCTATTATCATATTTCCTTGCAACCGAGATGGGGGGATATAGTAACATACTTGTGTGTGTGTTAGTTTCTCCTGTGCAAAAAGGAAGTGACATAATGTCTATCAGGATCAATGTCATACACAGAATTCATGCATTACAGTGCCTTTGATTATATTAACATTTTACCATGGGTTTAAAATTTGTTTACTCTTCCCATACATGTATTACAGAACATTAACATTTTATTTCATGATAATAACAGATTTGTTTTCAAATGCATACCCAAAATTTTTAGTTTTAATCATATTCAGATAAGAGAATTTTCAGAGAAAATATATTAGTCTGAAATGCTCTAGCAATAAGTATGTCTTGAAAGGGCACTAAATTTTTTTCTAAATCCTTTTCACTTCAAATCAGTTCAAGCCCCTTTATCAATTAATTTCTTGACTAACAATTCAAACTGCATTAAATAATGGAAGTACAATTGATATTTATGGCACAGTCCAATTACACTTTATCTTAGCATACCAAAGAAAGAAATCTTTTCAAACAACAAAGAGAAAATTAAAATAAATGTTCATAATCATTATGCACCAGATTTGATCTCTTAGTCTACTTAAGTATGGACTGTACTTACCGATAATCAAAGAAGAGTTCTTCTCCTGCTTGTATAGGTCGCTTGGCAAATATCCCAATCCTGTGGTCCCCATTCACCATCATTACTTTGGCGTAACAGTTAGGGTTCACAGAGTGATTGGCAAAACGAATTTTGTTACCCTTTCTTGTGGCATCCACAACAAAATCTATATAAAAATAAAATAATAAATTCTACATGTAAAAAAATTATTGGATAGAGTAGGATGCTCTCTGAGAGATACTGTATACAGGGAAATTTTCGCCCTCGTTTTATTTTCGCCCCTTTTGCCCTAGCCTCATTTGGGCGAATTTAAAACGTGGCTAATTCATATAGTACAGTATAAGTTCTTAAATAAAACTTTGACAGGGCGAATTCAAAACGGAGCAAAATTGTCAGCAAGTGTGAAGGGCGAAAATTACCCTGTATACAGTACCTAATTTGCACGACAATTTTGAAGACATGATTTCTATCAGTTTGCAAATTTACATTGTCTTACCATTGTTGAGATTGAAGAGAAAGCTACACATGTATTTGTCATACACTTTTCCTCTTCTGTCTGCCTCATCCTGTGATATTATCTACAATAGACAGAATTCAAATATTTAATTTACAATTTAAAACATAGTTTTTACTTTCATATTCTGGAATTAAAAAAAATCTTAAAATACAACACAAAACAAAACTAAAATGAAAACAAACAAACTAAAAAAAAATATTCGAATATTTCAATCAGAACAAGAGGCCCATGGGCCACATCGCTCACCTGAGAAGCTTTGACAATTCTGTTCTTTACCAGATTTCCCCCTTGTAATACATAATGCATTCCCACCCTACCCCACTGATCATAATTTAGAAATTTTGAAATCTACACTACCCCATGATCCTTCCATGTGCACATAAGTTTCAGCTTTTCTGGACCAGTGGTTCTTGAGAAGAAGATTTTCAAAGATTTTTCCTATATATTTCTATGTAAAAGTTTGATTCCCCATTGTGGCCCCGCCCTTCCCCCGGGGGTCATGATTTGTACAATTTAGAATCTACATTATTCCAGGATGCTTCCACATAAGTTTCAGCTTTTCTGGCCCAGTGGTTCTTGAGAAGAAGATTTTTTAATGACCCCACCCTATTTTTGTTTTTCTTGATTATCTCCCCTTGTGAGGGGACTTGTCCCTTTATTCTAACA
>PRKT01000661.1:0-27747 GCA_003671525.1 Saccostrea glomerata
TTTGGTACCTGTGCCTAGTTAATTATATGTACTTTGAGAATAAATAAAGGTTTTTGACAGGAACTATTTTTTTTCATGGCATAGGAAGCTACTTCCTGTAGTGCACTCGAGGTGTTTATAAACACAGTGAAAACACGTGGATTTGAGGGTAGCCGTGTTTGCAGATGGAAAAAGTCCGAAAATGCCGTGTGGGTACCCTGTTTTTTTGGTGTCAGCTAATGTGACAGGTAATGTTTAACACCTCCTGCTAAATATTTTTTCATGTAAACAAATACCCGATTTTTAACGATTTTTTATTCTATATAGAATTATATAGTGAAAATAATTACCGGTGTGAAACCTTCAATATGTACAAATACAGGGTGTCCCAAAACATATGTTACACTTTTAATCCGTAATAAAAAATTATGCCTCGAGTTTCAATAATGAAATTTAAAATAGATAATAAAATTGTTGTCAATTTTTTGTGAAGCATATCGTTGTCACAGTTTCCTTTTTTCTTAAGACAAACATATGTCATTTTACAACATGTTCCAAATGACGTCCCTTGAATTTACACTGTTAGAACACACTTCCTGATGTTGTTATTTACCAAGCTTTAAATTAACATATATTCTAACAGTTTAAAATCAAATCCCTTCACAAACATGTAAATTAGTATTCTGTTGAGGACGTTCATAACAGGATGTTGTTTTTTTTTCATGGTACTAATTACTTAAAGCCCGAGATAATAAGCACCACCCTCAGATTTACCTCGTCTGTATCCCCCTGTCAATCAAATAAATTAAGGACCATCATTGGGTACTTGAAAATGATTGACATTTAGCTACTATAGTCCCTGTGTATCTCTTTTTACCTTTTTTGACACGCGTGGACACCATCAAATTAACTTTCGGTCGTCTGATGTTTACCGCTAAATCACTATCGTAATGAGGAAGCCATTTCGATACAAACAATTCTTACTTGATTATAATTGAGTATGATTATCTTTATTACAAACATTTCAGTATAAAATGAAAATGATCGCATAATAGTGTGTTAATACAACAAATCAAGATTGTGTATATTTTTTCTAATGAAAAATGTATAGGCGACTGTTTTCAGTCGTAAAAAGATTCTTGTTTTGAGACACGGCGAAAACATAACGGAGCATAAAGGAGAAAATAAACTGGTAACATTTTTTGCATGTATTGGATAGTAATGTTGAAAACAAAATATCTGATTAGTAACAGCTTCGCCGGGACAAGTATTAAATATATTTAGAATTTCTTTCTTTTCTCTTCCTTTTTTATAACCGAGCATTTCTTACTACGTGGGTTGTTACCTCCGTTTAAGGTCACAGCTGCAGGTGTTAAAAATAGTTTTGAAAGAAATACGTGCGCAAGTAAGCAATTAATTAATATGTTTTTCATTTGATTAAATATTATCTGAATTTACTTTAAAATATTAATATTTGTATGTAATTCTAAATTTACGAAACCATCATTAGCGCGAATTCTTCACAAAAAGATACAGAATGTACATTTCCTAAAAATAAGACCACGCGACATTTTATACAAACGGGAAGTAACTGTTAGAAGTAACAGTTACTATTTGACGTGAATTGCTAAATATGAAAAGTTTTTAAGGTTTGAAAGGGACAGACAAGGATGAGTAATTAATTTTTGAATTTTTACCTCTGTTTCATTATTTTTTTTTTTTTTTACAACGAACTCAAGTCATTGCTACTGTGACATACAATGTACTAAGGTACATACCGTAGATTTTTTAACAAAAGTCGACCGGTGAAATTTTTGCTTGTATGATATTAGATAAAAGTTTGAAATTATGGAATCTATATTATCATCAATTACTACTTATGATATTTTTTTTATTTACGGTGTCGAGTTTATTAATTTAATTAATGATGAAGATAGGGCCAACAGCTGTACAGGTAATACTCATGGACTTCCTGTGTATACTGTTTGTGTATAGGGATTAGCGCTTCCCACGGTCTGCACGACCGTCAGTGCCTCGGGGTGACATGCATGTAAAATTTAGTCCCTCCCCTTACCTGAGAAAACTGTACGGTTAAAAATCTCGGCCTTTAAGTAGCAATTTTAGACCAATAGTGAAAGCCGCTTGGTCCGATTCTAATCGCTAAAAATATATATTCGTTTTTCTTCTTGAAAAATAATTGTCCATAAATTGTTTCAACTTTTGTCAAATTATGTCCCCAAAGTCTTTTTCTTTTAAAAGATATCAAAATTCAAAAGTTAAAAAAAATAATTTTTGTTAGGTCACACAATAAATAATCCTACGTTGATCATTGTTGATATTGCGTGAAATCGCCTTCGAAAAATTAAATTTATCGCTTACATGTTTATCTCATGAAGAACGAAGCCGAGCATTTTTTTCACAACGAAGTACGGGCAAGTACGTTACACGGGCAATATTTTAGCTCCTTTTAAACAATGATTTAAAATATCTGATTTCCTTAATTCTTTAAATATGCATATTGATATAAAAATTACTATGAATTTTATTCAATTAATTCTTTATTTTGAAAAAATGTATTATGACTCAGGCTTCTAATGGACTTTTACGAGAAGCACTGACTTCTACAGATGACGTTTACTTGGACATTTAAACTTGTATCATGTACGGAAGTACAGAATTGATAATGCATACGAAAACATGGAAAACCTTTCTTGTGGTCATAGGTATGGTTTTAGTGGCACTGACTTGTGAAGACCGGGAGCTTAGGGTAGGGTCGTTGTCGTTTTCTTCAAGGACAACTTATATGTGCATTGAAATAACCGTTATTTCCGTTTAATTAAATGTTGAGCTAAATATTTATATCGTAAAGGAGCTACCGTACATAACCCTAGTGTAAAAGTAAGCGTCAACTGTAAAATTCAGTGCACCTCGTAAAAGTCCACTAGTAGAGAAAAAAAATACTCGGGTTTGAATTATCTTCATTATAAGATATATCCGATAAACTTATTATTTTCAAAATTGGCTTCACAACAGATCTTAACTTCCGTCAGGAACTACTGTTTGTCAATAAGGTTTTTGATCTGCGTTTTCCATGTAAGGATTGTTGTAATAAACAATTAAATCAATCTTATAATTTATTATTATATAGTTTCTATGTACATTGTAATGATGTACTTTTATTGTGTAAGATAATATGCGCCTGTTTCGGGTTAAGCGGCTTGAAGTTTTACAATTTCTACCAGCTCTTCGATATCAAAATATGATGACGTCATTAGGACATCATTACTACCTTACTCTTGAACAGAAAGTTCTCGAAATTTTGTCAGATAAAATGTAGACTAATACATAAAAAGTTGACAAAATATCGTTTTGAATGCTTTTAATTTGATAAAGTTATAGGTGATTGAAAGTGTAACATGTGTTTTGGGACACCCTGTATATGATTAAGCAATATATACAGATAAATGTTAGACGTCCTGTCTTTTTATCAATTATGTACAAAAAATCGGTCTGATGCTGGCTCATAAGCGATCGGCTCTTGCAACTCGGTTCTTGTGGCTCCTACAGTCTCTCCTTCTTTGATACTGGTGTTTAAAGCAGTGTACTAGAGTTTGATGCTCTGTTACCTTCACACATAAAGCTGTAATGGCCATCCATTTGCTGCCCCGCCTAGAAATGTCTCGCCGGATTGTCTCCTGTAAACGCTCTTATATGCACTTTTGGGGATGTCAAAGTTTTCAATAGATTGTAAGTAATGAAGTCTGGTGTCTGTGTATTCAAGTTATACCTTGTCGCAACTTCCTGGAATACGCAGCACTGTCAAGGCTTGATTTTGTAGGCGGGGCTTATTTTGTTGAACTCCGAACTCATGAATATTCTTGAGTTCTTGCGAACTCTCCACAAACCGGCAAAAATCAATTATCTATTTATTTTCGGATGCATATTATGTTGAGATCGAGCTAATTTAAATATTCAAGCTTTCCTATTGTTCAAAATATTGCTATTCTTGCATTTTCAATGAAAACGTAAATTGACGTTTGGTTCCGATCTTCTCTCTTTGAATCGACCGGATCTGTCACGTCAACTCTACGAACAGGCATGGCTGAGGAACATGGCAGGTGCGCTGAGCTTACGTCCGGATTTTTTCATGCTTTTTCATCCTTGAATGTCCTGAATTGAATATGAAGCGTAAGAATTCTTTAATTATTTATTACATTTTTGCACATTATTATATTATAGCTGATTTTATCGAGTTTTATGGCTTACAAATGTCAGAAAATGTGAAGTTTCCCACGACATCGTGTAAACAAAGCTGAAAGCAGCTGAAGCGGTTTCAAGTTCACACAGCACGAACACGAACAATTCGTTTGTTGCTGAGTTAAAAAGGCCTGTTACCACTTTTATTTGTGCGCTTATATTATATTTCGTTGAAAATAGTTTAAATTACTTTGAACGTTACAAGTCGCAATTGCACTGGTAGCGACCTACATTGACAGTTTGTCCGGTTTGGTGTTTAAAATAACAAATGTCACAGGTGGTGAATTATTGATATATAGGGGTGTTTATTTTAATACATTAAGAAATGTATATGTAGTTAATTAACTGCTTATTTGGCACTTTATTTGGCAAACAATGACCAATGGCGCACCTACCATGTATGCTTGTATGCTCGAGCATGCACATCATTTTGCAAAAAAAAAAAAATAATAATAAAAAAATAAAATATATAAAAAATTAGGCATTAAGAAATAGATAAACGTATAAGTACATGTATGTTAACGATGAAAGACTAGACATCAAATTCTTTTGACTAATATCATAAAATAAGGACATATGTCTTTTAAAAGAGTTATTTGTTTTCTGGAATATTTGCACATTCCATATTTCACTTAAATATTTTTTTTTTAAATGAAAAATAATCAAAATGCCTTACATGGCTTAGAATAATCAAACTTTGTAAGTTGATGCATTTTGGGTTTTCCAAGAATGTAGACCAAGATGTAGTCCTAATTGGTTACGAATCTTCATCCTTTGTCAGGTGATACAACTTTGGTCTTAGGATACTTAGAGTTATAGGCTTGGAATACAAGTGATAGGATGTACAATTTATCAGAAGAGCGATTCAAGGCCCTTGGGCCTGTTGTAAGGTTTAAGTTCCTTTTTTAGCATACACAATTGCTTTATTTCTGTGACTCAGAAATTTGACTATAATATCTCTTGGTCTATTTGCTTTCGGATTAATCTGCCTATACGTGGCCACCCTGCAATAATGAAAATGAACCAAAATTATTTACATAGAATCAGTGTTTAAAATTTATCAATAGCCATAAACATCCCATACGTTTTGTCTTCGCATGCGTAACTGTCTCTACAGCACGTACAAAGTGAACATTTACAGGTACAACCATCACAGACATTCTATTTTAAGTAACCATGGCAACACTGTTCATTGAAATCAATAAGCGATGCAATATTTTATGTATCTTAGAGTATTGTGCCAAGTTATATTAAAATCAGACCAAAACTAGGAGGAGTAGCGTTTTGAAAATTTGTTTACAGACGGATGGACGCCTTACTGTGTCATAAGCTGTTCTGGTCTCTGACCAGTCGAGCTAAAAATACACACATCGTTGCGCCTTTGCACCATGAATGTTGTCCTTGCATGCGTAACTTTCTCTACAAATATTACAGCACGTACAACGTGAACATTTACAGGTACCTGTACAATTGTCACAGACATGTACGACAGAAAATTTGTCTAATGCATTTTTTGGTCGAGCGCTTCTTGTATTGTCTTTATCATATTTTCATCAATCGTTTGTTTATTCATCGATTTCCCCGTAAGCATATGGCAAGAGCTTGGTCCCCATTCTTACCAGTCCTGCCTACTTCTTGTCAGTATGAAAGACATGATCTAGACACACTCCAGTAAATAATCACTCTAACATCGTATATTTGAACACCCATGCCAAATGCAACGCTGTAAACGTGTTTTATTCAATACCCATACTGAGTGCCCACTCCATGCGAACCAAGTACAAAATTGTAGTGTGGTGAAATATATCCCATGAAGTCAATAGAGGAGATTGAGTTGTCTTCACCGTTTCTGAAGGTTTTGTTTTGGGTTTTCATTTGATAGCTTTAGACAGCGCTTCATTTACTATATCAGACGCTTTGCCTCCAAAGACACTCGAACATAGCCTCATCATAGCTTTTCCGCCTAGTTATTCTGGCGAGCTCATCCAAAGTAACAAGAAGAAGAGGGATACCAAGGCTGCTTTTAAGTTCCAAACTCCTCACCTTTTCATTCACATTTCTTCTTTTCTCCTTTTTCCAGTACCTGTAGCCTATTCTCGAAGCTCGGTGCCGACTTTCCTTTCTTGGCAGGTGGCTCTTCCGGTTCACTCTCCTGTACACAAATAATAGTGAAAATCAAACATGAATTTCGTTAATATTTCTTTATTTATTTAATAATTTACATTATTTTTTTCATATTATTATTATCACTATATTTTTATTTAACAATTGTTTCCATATTGGACAACCTTCTCTTTTTGTGGTTGAGAGGCATCTGTATGTGGAGGTAATGAATTACTGCTGGTGATGTTGAGCTATGAACCTGTCTGAGAATGCTAATGATCTTGCCAATTGAGACATTGTTAGACTATGTCTCATTATGACATTATTATACTATGTGTTATGAGACATTATGTTACTATTGTCAGCAATGCACAGACACTTTCGGTAAGCCCCCTTGTCATCCTAATCTCAATCCCAACTTACATGTATGAAGATAGGCCGGAGTGCGAGATAACTTTTCCAGCAGCAGAATCTAGCGGGATAGAAGAAAGCCTAGTCTCCACATGGAAAGAGACTCAATTAAAGAACTTTTCTTAAATAGTGTGAACTCTCAGGAACGGTGTCTTTCTGAGAATTCGTTTGAGTGGAGGATAATACAGTATTTTACGTTGTCAATTTTAATCATACGGTGCCTCAACTTTCTGCACACTGTGTGTAAGTGCTTCAATGAAATAGATTAAGTGCGAAATATTGTTTTGCCTTTTTTCATCCTGCATACTTATTAAAATAATATTGTTACATATTCATTATAACGCCGGTGTAAATAAAATCTTGTCTTGGGACATGGTGACTAGTATATAATCCACAGGAAAAATATATATCAAAACATTGACCTGTCGCTAGTGAGAACAGACAAAAAGAGTATTAAACAGTATGTTTTGAAAGCTGAAAAAAGTTAAATTAATCAATGGATCTTAGAACACAAGGACTGCCAAAATCCAGCTCTACAATGATATTGTTGACTGTACGCAGAAGATGAAAGGCTTTACACAAAATCAGTTGAATGGTGGTTCCAGTATAGCTAGCGATCTTTGTGACATTAAGGTAATATTTGTGACTTATACTGTTGCTTGAATGGTTGACAAATTCTTGATTTAAGAAAGGTTTGAAATGAGAACTTAAACGGAAGCCAGTGATCATGGTGATAAAACAACATTTTCTTTTTTTATTTATGAATTTATAATTCTAATTGAGAATCAATCCAGTTAAAATTAGATATTAGATCCGCTCGCATACTCTCTACACTAACATCTAACAACATCCCATTAGGGGTCAAGTCAGAGTTCAAATTCTATCAACCAATCAAATTGTCGCTGGCGCCAGCATCGCATTTTTGTTGAAGCGAATAAGTCTAGAGTTATTCCGAATGGCAAATCAGTCAAATCGAGTTACGAACGATCACAATGACGGCGCCCATTACACCGATGAAATTTTACCCACTTGGCAATATTTGTGTTGTTTGCGGGTTTTCGTTAGTAACTCAAAGAGTAGATGAAGCTGGAAACATCAAAATCGAGAAATGTTTGGATAAGAAATTGAGAATACACGACGTCTCTTTTGATTCATTACTACCTTATGTAAATCAACAGTTAGGTCTACATCATATTCGAACCAAACTTTACTCTGTCCCTTTGAAACTTTTAAATAGTTTTCTTGAAAAGACCAAGGAACATCCAAACTTAGATTCCTCGACACCTGAATATAGGCTCGGTTCTGTGATTATGGATATTGCACATCATAGGCTTTTTAAACCCGCACGTTTCACAGAAGAAAATGCAGCTAAAACAATGCGTCTTTTCCTTAAACTTCCATATGCCAATAAAGGAATTGACGCGGTAAATATTACTAATATTCTTAATCACAAAAGGGTCCAGTCTTGTATTCCACCATATTTCAAGTTAAAGACTACGCCTTGTATTTCCTACAAACATATATCGACCATTGCTTCCAAACTTTTCAATTACAAAAATACTTTACATGGCCTGGATATCGACTATCTGAAAAATAATCCCCTTTCGTGTTCATGTTCTTCTTCGCCCTATAACTATAGTCCTGCTGGACACGTTATTACAGGTGACGTAAATATAGTTCGTAATGAGGACCTTAGATCACTTATTTTAAAAGGTCCTAAATATAGGGAACCCCGATCCTTCAACTGGCGTCGGAATTTCATAAATATTATGGATTCTGTTGAAAATTACGCCAGACGATGGGCTAGATATGAAAAAGAAGACATTGACACCTTGTCAGAATGGATTAAATGTATCAGATCCATGTTAAAGTCACGTATTAAAAGATTGAGGGGCAAAATGAAAACCATCTATCCTTCTGTGTTCAATAAACCAGAAGTGAAAAAAGAATTAGATAGATTACACGATCAGTACGTACTGGTTCCTGCCGACAAAGCAGGTAACAACATTGTCTTCGTTTGTAAGGCTCATTATATAAATTGCATTCTAGAAGAACTTGGATTTAATTCTACAAGTGGTAATCCTACTTATACATATACTTCTCTTTCTAAGGAAGAAATTCTTCAAAATCACCTGTCAGTTTTGAATACTTTTAATATTCCACAGAGCCAAAATGAATTTGAACTACCTTATATATATTGGATTCCGAAACTTCATAAGAATCCTTACAAACAAAGATACATTGCAGGTTCCAGTAAATGTTCAACCAAGCCTCTTTCGTTACTTCTCACTAAAATATTGACAGTAGTGAAGGAAAAACTTCAAGAGTACTGTACAACTATATATTCAAGAAGTGGTGTAAATCAGATGTGGATACTTAAAAATTCTAAAGAACTTTTGGACAATTTGAAATCACAAGACTTTACAAAAATCAACAGCATAAAAACTTACGACTTTTCAACTTTATACACAACAATTCCCCACGACAAATTAAAATCCAGGCTTTTTGATATCATTGACAGCTGCTTCTTCAACAAAAATGGAACTCGTAAGTTTACTTACCTCGTCATTGGTCATTTGAAAAATTATTTTGTTAAAACAGATTCTGATTGCACACATAAGTACTCTGAAGTTGACATCAAGAAGATGCTTGAGTTTCTGATTGACAATATCTATGTGGTTTTTGGAGACCAGGTATTCCAACAATCTATTGGAATTCCCATGGGTACAAATTGCGCTCCGTTATTAGCAGACTTATTTTTATATTCATATGAAGCAGAATTTATGCAAAATCTTTTGCGTGAAAAGAAGAAAACACTTGCTGTGGCCTTCAACTCGACATTTAGATATATCGACGACGTATTGTCAATTAATAATGATAATTTCCATTCCTACGTCGACACGATATATCCTGGTGAGCTTGAGATAAAAGATACCACAGAGTCCGACACTTCTGCTTCATACTTGGATATTTTACTTGAAAAAGACACTAATGGTAATCTAACAACCAAGCTATATGATAAACGTGATGACTTTAACTTTTCTATCGTCAACTTCCCTTACTTATGCAGCAATATACCTTCATCACCTGCATACGGAGTATTTATATCTCAGTTGATTCGATACGCAAGAGCATGCTCTACGTATGAACAATTTCTTAAACGAGGTAAATTATTGACAAGCAAGTTGATGAAACAAGAATATCAACAGTCTCGTTTAAAGTCATCATTTCGTAAATTCTATGGTCGATACAATGACCTTGTCAGCAAATACAATTTATCATTGAATGAAATGCTGACTGACGTTTTTCATACCAATTGTTAGTCAATTATTTATACACTGAATTGACCACGGATTTATTCCGTTATTTCCTAATTATGATTATGAGCACATGGCGGGTGTGACCGGTCGGCAGGGGATGCTCACTCCTCCATGGCACCTGATCCCACCTCTGATGTTTCGGAGGTCCGTGTTTGCTCTGCTCTTATTTTGTATATTTGTTTAATGGACGTTGAGATTGATTACTGTTCGTTATTTCCATATCCTTCTACAGGAACGAATGAAAACCATAGAAAATGTGTGTAATCTTAAGAAGGAGATAAGTTTTCCAAACGATATGGGTGTATGTCAAAAATGCTTTCGCTCGATGGAAAGGGTGCTGAAATTAAAAAAAAGAGGCTGTTGGGACAAGAGAGCGATTTCAAACTGACAAACGATCAACAATGTCCAGGTCAGTGTTTTCCCCCATTAATCCATTTAATATTGTTCTCAGATATGTGAAGAATTAGATTGAAATTTTGTTCTTTACCGTAATCACATAAGATTGTTCTCGTCTTAATACGTTTTTATGAGCATCATGAATTTTAGAAATCCTGAAATATTTAACTATACTACTACAGCGTATGCTATTGCTATACCTCCAATTTTATTTAAAACACATAATCATGACAAAGGAATTCCAAACAACTCCCAGTTTTACTCAAGACCTTTTCAATCAAACAAATCTACTAAAATTTTTGATTTAAGAATATGTTCAGATCAAACAGTTTTATAAGTTTGTTAAATATCTTTGCAGATAAAGTGTTTTGGTTCCCTCACCATCAAAAAAGGTAATCAAGAAGAGAGAAATTAGAAGTCCGGGTACTATTGGGGTGGACAAACGCTTTAAGGCCACAAGAGAGGCACCCATGCTGTTACCTATCGTAAGGGTGGAACCAGTCCAACTAAGACCTCTTGGGTATACAGCAAACATTGTACCACATATCATGGGATTGCAACCCCTTCCTTTGCTTCAAGAAGAAACATTGTATCAACCTTTACCTGTAATGGTATACAACGTTAACTCTTATTAAGCATGTTGTTAAAATTGTTTTACAACATTCACTGGAGACAAAAATAGACATTGTCTATTATATTCATTTGTTGTTCATGTATTGATTCTGTATATTTTTTCCCTTTTCATAGGTCCCTAGATGCAGTTCTGTCTCTATTGCACCAAAGGAGAAATCTGTTGCACCAAATTATGCTGGTGAGTTTGAGGGAACCAACATGTACATTATTAATTTAAAAAATATAATGTTTTACTTTAAGGCTTAAAATCATTAAAAGTACTGACTGCTCTTTTCAATATTATGACACTTTAATACTTGTATATGTATGTCATAGAGACAGGCCAAGTTCCAAAATTTTCCAAGAGATCCTTGTTCTCTGGTAAAGAGAACAAACCAAAATCAGACAAATGCTCTCTTGATGGAAGACTGGATGTGCAATGTTAAAACTGTTGAAATTGGTTAATTTTATTTTCTGTGCCATTTGATTTGTTTCTGGTTATATTTAGTTTGTAGGTACAAAACAGAATACTTGTTACATTAAATTCTTTTGTAGTTGTTGTGTATTCAATCAATCTTTATTGCCTTCTTCTTTATGTTTGATTAATATGTAAACTAATATATACATTTAAACATACATTCATAATAAAAATAAAACAACTTTGAACTCTGCTATGAAAACAAGCATGTCATATGAACGATGACATAAAAATTGATTTTGAACCCCCTCCCTCTGAACAAATAGTTAAATGGTATTTTTGTTAGTAAATTTTTTATTTGTTAAAATGTATTGCACTAGAAACAAATCCTCCAAATTAGGGAAAAAAAATTAAAAGATGTAATTACTAGTAATGTGAAAATTCTGACACAGTCACCATTTGTCCAAACTTGTATGCATTTCTAGCTTTTTGATTCATACAGTAAAAAGTGGTTGTTTTATTTTTGTTTTCCATTGAATTAATAATTTTCATTTACTTTCAACTGGTCTTATTTACTAAATAGTTAATGCAATAATTAATATTTAAATTTACCAGCATAAGACTGAGAGAGAGAGAAATGTTTTCAGAAATTTGTACAGTACTATACTTGTATGAAAAAAGATGAATCCTGTATTTATGTAATTTTTCTGAAATTTTTTATCTATAATGAGATTAGAAATTTATTTTTTTTTTGGTAAAACAGAAAATATGTATATGTTAATATGTACATGATGTAATGTATTTTTATTCATTTTTCAACATCATATTTAAACTACTAGGTAGTGTTGCACTATCCAAGTTGGAGAAAGTCTGTAATCATCAAAGAGGATGCCCACCAACAGATATGCAAGGCTATAGCAAGAGGTGGAAATACAGACAATGCCAAAGTCAATATTTTGCTTCAATCCAATCCAATGGAATTAGTGCGAGGCTCCCAAAAGATCGTACAAGAAGAGTGTAAGGCAGTTTCTAAGAGAGGTTCAGGCACTCTACTGCAAATTAAAAGAAAACCCATGCAGATTTTTTCAGTTTCCGATGGGAAAATTTTTTCCTACAACTGGAGACAACATGTCCAGCACTATTGTCTATTATTACAGCTACTGTTTCAGACATTCCACCTGCTATTGGAAGCAAACCATATCTTCATGCCCTGCAAACTATAGGTGTAGCACTTCATGGAAGGAGTCAAGAGATGTCTGTTTTGCAGTACATAAATGGTTTTCTGTTATCTCCATGGTGAATGTACGCAGCGGGTATTCTAAAGTTGTGTATAAATTTATTCATAATACATTTTAGATTAATATTTTCTTAGAAACAAAATAAATACATTTTCAGAATTAGACTGCCATATCAGTCAGTTAATGCTCTCAATATAGATTTTGAAACTTAAGAGAATATTAGAATTTAAAATGTACATTATCCCAATGCATCCTTTTTATAAGTACTATATGATTTTCATTTGAGGACATAGAGAAACTGTCACATATAGGGTTGATTATCCATCCTTTGACTTTAAAGAGAAAGCTCAGTGACTGGCAGGAAATACTGGACAAAGAAATCATTACTGTGTTGATGGAGGAAGTGCTAAGTACCAAATCATTGGTGACAACTGGGACAAAAACATTCTTCCATCATACAGAACATCTGACAGGAAAACGCTTTCTCTTCATCTGTTTCATGTGTATGACATCCTTGACAGAGTAATTCCATCTGTACCTAGCTCTGACAGTCCTGCTCCCCATGATATTGAGATTGGAACATTTATTCCTTCCATTCAAAACCAAGAGACGTTGATGAAAGAGCTAACATTTCTGTTCTCCACTTCCATCATTGAAAATCATCCTGAATTGCAGAAACAATTTGGAAAAATTTATCCAAAGCACTTAGAGCATAGATATTCCTACTGTGCAGGAAATAAAACTAAACAAGTAAGTCTTTCTTGTATTTTTACTAACCGGTATTTTCTTTTTTTTTGGTAATTTCTATACCTATCTTTTAGACGAAAAATAATTTTCTAATAAAATTACTATTTTATAATTGAAGTGCCCACTTGGACTTTTTAACTGCAATGAAAATAAGACACCAGAATTGATTCGTCTCGCGGGTATGTTAAGAAAGCATATTAAGTTATTTTCCGGGAAATTCAGACTTTTTAAAGAAAATTTAGTTTGATTATTTACCAAAAACCGCTGATAAGAGTAAACTATTATTATCTATTGCATAAGGAGAAAGGGGTGTCTAACGCAACGACGTGCAGCACCACCATGGCATCACGTGACCTCTATTTATAGCTTAAATTTCCTTAATAAAAAAGCGACCAGAACAACAATACCCCGGAAATTAATAATTTCTTTGAGTAAACAATGTCGTTGAAAAACATCTATTTTGCCTAAAAAGTGCTGCTAGAATCCCACTGTCCCCTCAGTAAAATAATTATTCCACACATTCACACGAAACCTTACCAGATGTTTTGAATTCTTTACCTATTAAACGAGATTTTTCGTAAAACCATGCTTAACTCGGGATTCTAGCAGCACTTCCCAAGTATTTAAGAATGCAAACTTTCCGTCTATACAAATTTTATGTTTTGAAATATACAGCTTATTGTTGTTCTGTTGCATTATTTTTGTCACAATTGACAGAGGAAAGGCTGACCGGGATACGTATATAGCTGAATGTCTCCCAAAGAGAATATAATCGAGAAATATAAATTAGCATACCTGTTTTATTAACTGAATTCCATATGAATTTCACAAAATAATCAAGATATTTGCTTTTAAACTCCATTTTACGTATCTTTCTTCATGCCGTCATAGCCAAATTCTCTTTACACGACGTGATCAATTCCCGATCAATTCCCAAGTTACTTGGTGTACACATATGACGTCATCGGTAGTAGATTTTAATCAAAATGACAGAATACATCATAACGAAATAAGAACATTTTATTTTTGTGAATGTTTACACGTATCTATTCATTTTTTAGAGTGAAATAACGTCTCTAAATACCAATTTTACAAAAAACTTGTGTTCTAAATTGACGTCATCTCGCCTACTATGACGTCATAATGTAGCACTGATTTAGTCAAGGTAGAATATTTTGTATGCTTCCTTATTCCCCCTGCGCTGTTAAAGAATTTGTCAACATATGTTCCATGCAAGGATGGAGAAGTGGTGGAATCTGTATTTTTTGGAGGTACATGTATTTCCTTTAATATTGAATTAAAATGTATTTAAAATTTAATTTTTAAAATGTCAGTCGCACTGGAGAGATTTATGCTTTTTCCACTAATCAAATCCACAGCATGTATGGAATTTTGTGGATACTTTTATTGAATATGGGTAGATAGTTAAGTTTTTTTGTATTTTTTCCTATAAGAGGGCAAAGTCTAATTCGAATTTACATAACTTTGTAAAGCTTTTTTCATGTGCGGTCATTGGTGCGACATAACACCTTTTATTTGTATTGTAATTTTAACATCTGTAATTACCGGGGGTCTTAAAATGTGACTTTAATACAATAATAAGGTTTAAACGCCTCATTAATGTGTATATATATACAGTCAATACTAATTTTAACGTGCATTATCCAATACACATATCAAGTGTTAATTTTTATCATTAGGTGACAGGTTAAGGGAGCCCTCTACAACGTCACAACATGGCGTACTTCCGCAAAAACGCCATTTTTATCCCAAATGATCAGATTCGAATTCACTTAACACCGATAAATCACTGAGTATAACACAACATGCGGTATTGAGGATGGAATGTACATTATATCACATGTATCAATTAATACAGTGTTTTGCCCAATACGTATCCTTTCTTTAAATATGAATTGTTTTTCAATGTATTCAATTTTACTTTTTAAATTATTAGATAATACATTTACAATCTTATTTGAATAAGACTTTTAGATAAGAAAAAATAAATGATATAAAACATGGCTTGCTAATTCATCATTACGTGTCAAAACGCCATACAGTCAGAAATTCATTTCTTCAATAAGCACATATGCTTTTCAGCAAAATATACGCCTATCCCCCCCAAATGCAAATTTGATAAGATAAAACATATGTATTATCTTCCCATCGACAAGAGGATACTCTGTTCTCTATTTGTATACACCCGAATGAATGGTTATACCCGATGAAATTTTACATGACACAAACGTTCGATCACCATTGATTGTCAGCTGTTTACAATATGGGAAACGTGCAGGTTTTAGACGAAGTGTGCATTTGGTGATAGGAATTTCTTGTACCGTTTTTGGCCATTTACCATCTTAACTTGTTTTGTTAAATATAGCACTGGATATCACATGCAAATTGGATAAAAACGGTAAGTAAATCTACCTTTCTCAAGACCATGAATTCACTAAATACACGTCTTTGTCATTGACTGGAAACGCGATAAATTGAACTTCCTTCAATGTCCCTGCTTGACAATTGTTTAATACTATGCAAGCAGAGTTTAAAGTTTATTTATATAAAAAAAAACAGTACCAAGATATTTGAGTCCACCCTTAAAGCGGATCTCTCACACCTGAATTTTTGTGATGTTTAAAAATTTTTGACAGTTTTTCAATTTTTCTCAATTTCTTTTTTTCATTGTTTTTACCCTTTGATATTATATATCTTTTCAGATATTGAAGAGGATCCAACCAGCCATTCTCAAGAAAATGCAGTTTTAGTTTTTCTTTTGTCTATTTTTGTAAATTTAAATAAAAAATATGTTGATTTTATTTTTATCTTTGTTGGTTATTATTTCAAAATTTTATAACACTTAACTTTGAAGAGAAATTTAAAGCACTGGGATTTTAAAAATATAGATAGGAGGGATTTTAACAAAATAAATGAAATATTTCAAAGATTTCTAAAAAATAAATTGAAGTACTTTGGAACCTTACTTTATCGGATATGGGGCCTATTATTAGAAACAAATGCATGCAACAAAAATCAGTTATACTTTATAGGTGTAGAGATCCCCCTTAACAGACGAACCGGTGCAAGCAGCGCAGAAGGCCATGGCTAATGCTGACACACATCTTCAGAGACTCCAAGGTTTTGTGTCAAAAATCGAAGACTTTCACAGACTAATGAATTTCTTAGAAGTATCTAATTTGAGTTATATGCATATATCGACGACGTATTGTCAATTAATAATGATAACTTCCATTCCTACGTCGACACGATATATCCTTGTGAGCTTGAGATAAAAGATACCACAGAGTCCAACACATCTGCTTCATACTTGGATATTTTACTTGAAAAAGACACAAATGGTAATCTAACAACCAAGCTATATGATAAACGTGATGACTTTAACTTTTCTATCGTCAACTTCCCTTACTTATGCAGCAATATACCTTCATCACCTGCATACGGAGTATTTATATCTCAGTTGATTCGATACGCAAGAGCATGCTCTACGTATGAACAATTTCTTAAACGAGGTAAATTATTGACAAGCAAGTTGATGAAACAAGAATATCAACAGTCTCGTTTAAAGTCATCATTTCGTAAATTCTATGGTCGATACAATGACCTTGTCAGCAAATACAATTTATCATTGAATGAAATGCTGACTGACGTTTTTCATACCAATTGTTAGTCCATTGTTTATACACTGAATTGACTACGGATTTTTTCCGTTATTTCCTGATTATGACAATGAGCACACGGCGGGTGTGACCGGTAAGCAGGGGATGTTCACTCCTCCATGGCACCTGATCCCACCTCTGATGTTTCGGAGGTCCGTGTTTGCTCTGCTCTTGTTTTGTATATTTGTTTAATGGACGTTGAGATTGAATACTGTTCGTTATTTCCATATCCTTATAATTATTAGATGAATATTATGTAAAAAAAAAATCTGCAGTAATACACATTAATTGTACAAGGGTTAAGACCTCTATTTTACTTAAAACTGGGTATGCACAACAGAGAGATGTAAGTTTATACAGATGTAGACTGGATGTATTGGTAACATTTAATGGCTCTATTTTTTAGGCTATACACAAACTTACGTATTCAACGAAGAGTGATCTTATTCTGTGATATTGTTATGTATTTTGATACATGACATTTAAATGTAAAAATTTGTGTACAAGTTGAAACTTTTTTGGAATGTGACCAATATACATTAACAACGTAATGCATTCACTTGGCTGTTATCATTTATTAAAACATAAAAGTAAACAGTGTCACTGAAAATTTATTTACTGACAGTGTCAGTGTTGTAACTCCCAAAAAGAAATGGGCATAATACCAGAAGTCTCTGTCGAGACTGAAGCTCTACTGGTTTGTACTTATCAAGAACCATTTCACTCCTCTATGTATCTTAGTGTAGTCTACTTGTGTACCAAGTAATATTGAAATCAGACCAAAACTGTAGAAGGAGTAGCGTTTCAAATGAATTTCCCAGAAATTCTATTTTTAATAACAATGGCTACACTGTTCATCGAAATTAAAACCGATGCACTATTCTATGTATCTTAGTGTAGGCTACTTGTGTGTCAAGTTATATTGAAATCAGACCAAAACTGTAAAAGGAGTAGCGTTTAAAAGGAATTTCACAGAAAATTCTATTTTTAGAAACAATGGCAACACCGTTCATCGAAATTAAAAACCAATGCACAGTTGTATGTATCTTAATGTAGTCTACTTGTGTGCCAATTAAGATTGAAATCAGACCAAAACTGTAGAAGGATTAGCGTTTCAAAGGAATTTCACAGAAAATTCTATTTTAATCACCATGGCAACACCGTTCAGAGAAATAAAAAAACGATGCTCTATTCTATGTATCTTTGTGTAGTCTACTCGTGTGCCAAGTTATATTAAAACCAGACCAAAACTGTAGAAGGAGTAGCGTTTTGAAGGAATTTCACAGAAAATTCTATTTTTAGTAAGCATGGCAACACTTCATCGAAATTAAAAACCGATGCACTATTCTATGAATCTTAGTGTAGTCTATTCGTGTGCCAAGTTATATTAAAACCAGACCAAAACTGTAGATTGATTGATTGATTGTATATTGTTTAACGTCCCTCCAGAGAATTTTTCTCTCATATGGAGACGTCACCGATGCCGGTGAAGGGCTTCAAATTTAGACCTATACTCGGCTCTCAGGGCCATTGAGCAGTGAGGGTTCTTTATCGTGCCAAGGCCTACCGTGACACGGGTCCTACGTTTTTAAGGTCATATCCGAAAGACCCGTGACTTTCACTTCTAGTGCCGAGCGCTTGGCGAAGGAAAAGTCACTACCTTTGTTTACGTCTTAGGAATGACGCAGCGCCGCGATCCAGAATCGAACCCGGGCCTCCCGATCATGAAGCGAACGCTCTACCACTAGGTAATCGTGACCAGTCAAAACTGTAGAAGGAGTAGCGTGTTGAAGGAATTTCACAGATAATTCTATTTTTAGTAACCATGGCAACACCGTTCGTGGAAATTAAAAACCGATGCACTATTGTATGTATCTTAGTGTAGTCTACTTGTGTGTCAAGTTATATTAAAATCAGACCAAAACTGTAAAAGGAGTAGCGTTTTAAAGGAATTTCACAGAAAATTCTATTTTTAGAAACAATGGCAACACCGTTCATCGAAATTAAAAACCAATGCACAATTGTATGTATCTTAATGCAGTCTACTTGTGTGCCAATTAAGATTGAAATCAGACCAAAACTGTAGAAGGAGTACGCAGTACCGTTAAGGCTTCCCGGAGCTGAATATGTATTTATAACATAACACTGCATTGCAAAGTTGATTTTGAGTTTTATTTGTAAGTTTTGTACTTCAGTACGCCAAATTCATATAGAGAATCCTCTAGGCTATTTATAAACATATATGTTACGATGTCACATGACCTTCTTGATCACGTGACGGTCATTTCTTCTTTTTGGAAATGTTCCTCATAAATCGCTTCGGCGCAGGCTGTTAACACAATTATTATTATCTTTTTGTCACATAAATAACTCAGTGCATCCTTGTGAAACCGAAAAGTGATTGGGAAATTTTAAACCATTTCTTTGGAACAATTTATTTCATATTTACTTTAACTTACCGACAAATCTGAGGGTATTTTCCGCTGAATATCGTCATTTGTTTTAAAACAAAGCCATCATTCATTTTTCCCAAGCAGGATTCAGTTAGAGGGGAAACTCCTCTTACATATTCCACAAAAGATATTAAATAAATCCTCATTAACAACCTGCGCCAGGCTCTTTTATACACACATTATGAATTCTGTCTCTGTCTACGGGTGTAAAAAAAGGTAAATGTCAAACGTATATTTCCGTACGTAGTTTGAACACGCTGACTCTTATACAAGAGTAATGAAGCAAAGCTATCTTAATTATTCGGATATATTAGACTTTTGAAAAAATTATAAAAACACCTTTATTTTAGACTAGCATGCTGCAATTTTATATGCAGATTGAAATGAGGTGTAAAGTTTATGACACTCTCCCCATTATTACAGCTCAAGTATGCAGCGACTTTACGTCATTTTCAATTATGACGTCATACATTTGTAGTTCAGATAAGTTCATGCGGAGAGTACACTACAATATTCTCTGGGAAGCCTTATCGTACCTGCGTAGCGTTTCAAAGGAATTTCACAGAAAATTCTATTTTAATAACCATGGCAACACCGTTCAGAGAAATTTAAAAAACGATGCACTATTCTATGTATCTTTGTGTAGTCTGTTATGCATCCGACGAGACAGAGAACACGCATCAAAGATGGCTTCTCGTTTATTACTGGCCGGAAACTCGGTATACCGAGCCCGACCTAAATACATACACATATATAACATCTCCCTTTTCACACATAAAAACAAAGTTTAGTATGTCAGCATCTTACAATGTTCAATACAGTATTGCTTGAAGAGTCCAAATTGCCAGTCATATTTTTTTAAGAAATAGAAATTTAAAGCTAATCAGGCTACATGCCTACATAAAAATGATAAAGCATAATGATATAAAATGCGAAGAAACAAAAATAGAACAGTGACACATATACCTGTAATACTAAAACAAATGACAATTTCCTTTTCCACTACATATACACATTTCACATCACTTTACATTCACATTACACATCACTTCACAGATCCAACTTTTTGGGTGGAATAATGTGTCTCCCTGATCTTGTGGTCTTTGGGGCGATGCTGGTGTCGGCTCTTTGGGAAGCATCAGAGATTTCTGTTTCGATTGCGGGGGTTTGGGTCAAGTTGGTTGGCTCCTGCAAATTATCTTTGGATGGACTTTCATCATGAAATTTTCCATCATCTGCGTAGTTGTTTACTGCTTCATTGGCCTTGTGAGTTGATAATCTCAAGTGTTTGCGGTTCCGACGCAACTGGCGATTTCCAACTTGCACAATATATGACCGAGGTGCTTCATGATGACGTACGATAGTTCCTGGGACCCACTCCTTTCCTCCCTGCTGTGGCATGATTCGCACGGGATCTGTCGGATATAGAGGTAACAGTTCTTTGCTTCTGTTTTTGATGTCAAAAGCAGTTTTCCGCTTGTCCTTGGCTGACTGTAGACTCTGCTTAATAACATCATGATGTTGGCCTTTCGGTTGCAGAATCTCGGATGCTGCAGGTAACGTATTACGTGGTCTCCTTCCCATAAGTAGTTGCGATGGAGACAGGTTGATTTCTTCTATCGGTTTGGTTCTGTAGTTCAGAAGGGCAAGCTGTTTGTCCACTGACTTTCTCTATAGACGTTTCACAGTTTGAACGGCACGCTCTGCTGCCCCATTTGAGCTCTGGAAGTGTGGACTTGACGTAACGTGTTTGATGTCCAGCTCGTGGCAGAAGTTGCGGAATTCGCATAAACTAAACTGGGGCCCATTATCAGATCGGATTTCTCTGGGGATTCCATGGGTTCCAAATATGCATTTTAAGGTTTCTATGGTGGCAAAGGATGACTGAGACTGAAGCTCCACACAATCAATATACTTCGAGTAATAGTCGACTACCACGATGTATTTCTTGGACTCAAAGTCAAATAGGTCGCACCCTACTACTGCATAAGGTAAGTCTGGGACTGGTGTTGGATTTAAGGGTTCCGGTGGTTGTTTGTTTTGGAATGTGGTGCACTTCTCACAGTCTTTAACAAGTTGTTCAATCTGGGAGTTCATTCCAGGCCAGTACATAACTTCCCGTGCTCGCTGCTTGCACTTTACAATTCCAAGATGAGACTGGTGTATAAGGCTAAGCATGTGTGACCATAGAGTCGGCGGGATCACAATGCGCATGCCCTTAAATATAACACCATCTATTACAGATAGTTCACTCCGGGAGGTCCAGTAGTCCCGCACACTGAGAGGAGTTTCGTTCTTTGTGTCAGGCCAGCCATTGACAATGACCGTGTATAGTCCTTGTTGCTCTACAAGGGTCCGCTCTTTGATGTCTTCTTGCCTCTCTCTGCTGACAGATAGTAGGTCAAAGGCTCTGATGTCAGCTACATCGAGATCTGGTCCGTTGTTTGGCAAGTAAGCTCGAGACAATGCATCAGCCGCTGCCATGTCCTTGCCTTTCCGATATTTGAAGGTTATGTCATACCACTGAAGCTTGAGAACCATTTTCTGAATTCTCATTGGCACAGACAAGATGGGCTTTTTGAAAATCTGTTCCAGCGGTTTGTGGTCATTGTAGACAGTTACTGGCATTCGAATTATGTAACAATGAAACTTTGATGCTCCATGTACGACTGAGAGCATCTCTTTTTCTATTTGAGCGTATCGTTTTTCAGTATCTGTAAGTGCCCGGGATGAGTATGCAATCACCCGACCTTCTTGGATGAGGATAGCACCTAGTCCGTCTTTTGAGGCATCACACTGGATTTCTGTTGGCTTGTTCACATCATAGAGACCTAATACTGGAGCAGACGTACAAGCTGTTTTTAATTTGTCAAAACTCTCCTGATGTGCTTTGTCCCATTGAAATGGAATATCAGATTTTAGAAGTTGTCTGAGAGGCGCATCTATCTGGCTCATATTTGGGATGAATTTACAGAGGTACTGTACAAGTCCGAGGAATCTCCTTACTGCTTCCTTGTTGTTGGGTGCTGGCATGTTGCACACTGCTTGTATCTTTTCCGGATCAGGGCTGACGCCTTCAGCACTGATGATATGTCCTACATATGGTACTGATGTCTTGCGAACTCTGCACTTGTCATAGTTTAGACGCAAATTGTACTCGGTTGCTCTTCTGATTACAGCTCGGAGTATACTGTCATGGTGCTCACGATCACGGCCTGCGATCAGAATGTCATCCATGATGGCAAATGCTCCCTCAATTCCTTCCAGCATTTGGTCCATGATGCGTTGGTAGATCTCTGGGGCGAATGGAAGTCTTAGCCAGCGGAAACGACCAATGGGTGTATTAAAGGTAGTGAGATAAGATGATTCATTGTCGAGTTTGATTTGCATGTAGCCAGATTTAGCATCGAGAACAAAACAGATTTGCACCCGGGATAGAGGATGACACTTCCTCTACAATCTTCATGGGGTAATGTTCTCTCTTGATGGCTTCGTTAAGGTCTTTGATGTCAATACAAATTCTCACTTTGTTGTTCCGGAGGCTCACGACCATAGAGCTAACCCAGTCAGTAGGCTCTTCAACAGGGGTAATGAATCCATCTGCTTCCATTTCTCTCAGTTTTTCAATGATTCGTGGCTTAAGTGAAGCTGGTTGACGGCGCGCTGGATGGATCACACCTTTGGCGTTAGGATCAATTTTAATAGTATGTTCTCCTGGGAGGGTACCAGTAGTACGAATAAGATCGGGGAAGTCACTGAACTGTTCTAACTGTACAGAGTTGCATGCGGCAGTGTCCAGGCGTGTAATGAGACCAAGTTTTTCAGCTGTAGAACCTGTGATAACGTTTTCCTGGGGAACGTTGACTATTTCGAACTTGGTGCTAATCTGTGCGTCACCAACACGACTAGCAAGCGGTAAGTCAACACAAAATTCTGGACGAATGGTGTGGTGGTGTGGTTTTATGTGATTTCTGTTCATTTCCATGTAGTTCTGCTTTTGTGTACTGTGCCTTGACGATTACATTACATTTAGCTCCAGTGTCGATTCGGAACTCTATTGGCTTGTTCTGAACGTACAGTGTAGTGAGCCATTTGTCTGATTTATAAGTAGCAGCTTTCCCATCACTGGTAGCAAGAATGTCTATCATGGTACTTTCACTCTCATCACTGTCCTCAGATCCGGATGAGCCCTCTGGGTCTAGTGAGTACATCTTGGCTCAGTTGCGCTTCCGACAGACAGCTAGCCAATGGTCTGGGTTCTTGCAGTAACTGCACAGTGTTCCAATCGCTGGACATTTGGCGTGATTGGCATCCAATCCACAGCGTGTGCAGGGTTTTTTCACTTTTTCAGGTTTACGTTTTTTTTTACTCTCCTGTCGTCTTAGTTCCGGTTTCTGCTTTACTCCGAGTTTGGAGATTGAAATTTCCTCTGATCCACGGATCAATTTCAGTTGTTTTTGGGACATCTCATACTGACGGCCTATTTCGAGGGTTTTAGCAAGTGTCAAACCTTCTCCTTGGTCAAGAAGGCGTTCTTGAACTTTCTTATGAGACACTCCAGCGATAACTGCATCAATCAAAATGTCATCAGTGTCAGCATACTCACAGTCCATGAGAATTAGACGCAGGTCTTTGATGAAGTTGTCGAATGGTTCGCCTTCTTGCTTCTTACGCTGGAAAACTTTAAATCTTGCAGCTCTCTTGTTTTTCCGAGGTCTTACATATGCTTCAAACTTGTCCAAAATTTTCTTGGTGTCATCTTCATCTCCTTGCTCCCAATCAAACGTTTTATATACCTCGCAGCCGTGTTTCCCAATCCAAATTCCTAGCCAGCCGGCTTTGTCCTTTTTGTCAGATTTGCACAGAGGTCCTTTGAAAACGAAGTCCACGTGCTGTCTGAACCGCAGAAATTCACTGTAGGTTTCTGGGTGAGACCAGTCCATGGAGGGTTGTTCGAATGAAATAGACATTGTAAATTGATTGACAGAATGCTTACTGACTTTCTAGAGTTGTTTCTTACAGACGGACGTGGCTTGTTCCGCTTTCTGACACCATGTTATGTATCCGACGAGACAGAGAACACACATCAAAGATGGCTACTCGTTTATTACTGGCCGGAAACTCGGTATACCGAGCCCGACCTAAATACATACACATATATAACATAGTCTACTCGTGTGCCAAGTTATATTAAAACCAGACCAAAACTGTAGAAGGAGTAGCGTTTTGAAGGAATTTCACAGAAAATTCTATTTTTAGTAAGCATTTCAACACTGTTCATCGAAATTAAAAACCGATGCACTATTCTATGAATCTTAGTGTAGTCTATTCGTGTGCCAAGTTATATTAAAACCAGACCAAAACTGTAGATTGATTGATTGATTGTATATTGTTTAACGTCCCTCCCGAGAAATTTTCACTCATATGGAGACGTCACCGATGCCGGTGAAGGGCTTCAAATTTAGACCTATACTCGGCTCTCAGGGCCATTGAGCAGTGAGGGTTCTTTATCGTGCCAAGGCCTACCGTGACACGGGTCCTACATTTTTAAGGTCATATCCGAAAGACCCGTGACTTTCACTTCTAGTGCCGAGCGCTTGGCGAAGGAACAGTCACTACCTTTGTTTACGTCTTAGGTATGACGCGGCGCCGCGATCGAGAATCGAACCCGGGCCTCCCGATTTTTGAGGCGAACGCTCTACCACTAGGCTGACCGGTCAAAACTGTAGAAGGAGTAGCGTTTTGAAGGAATTTCACAGAAAATTCCATTTTTAGTAACCATGGCAACACCGTTCGTCGAAATTAAAAACTGATGCACTATTCTATGTATCTTAGTGTAGTCCACTTGTGTGCCAAGTTATATTGAAATCAGACCAAAACTGTAGAAGGAGTAGCGTTTTGAAAAATTGTTTACAGACAGACAGACAGACGGACGGACGCCGGACGCATTACTATCGCATAAGCTCTGACCAGTAGAGCTAAATACGATCAATATTTTGTTGCAATGTACAAGTAAAGAAAATTGTTTATAGAATGACTGCCTTTCATTTTCCAATGCAGTACAAATAAAACTGGGTGGAGGGACAGAATAAGTGAAATCTATTAATCTCATCTACAGACACATTTCATAGAAACAGATAGATTTTTTCCTTGATTAGACAAACAAATCTTTATACAAATGGTACATTTTTCATGAAATGTTAAGATGTAGGGAATTAATTGCGGTCAATGTATGTATAGGGCTCATATCTTTGTAACAATTTTATAAACAAAAGGACATGTAATGAAAATGGTCAAAAGTAATCATGAAAATGAAAAGAGGCCCAAAGGCCATAACAATACTCATTTAAGTTACTGAGGCCATGCCTTACCTCCAGGGTTCATAGTTTGAATAATGTAGAATGAAAAAATAATATTCTGTACTGTGGCCCTGTCCAACCCCTGAAGGGGGAGGGGGGTGACAAGTGTTATGATTTGAAAAATTAAGAATCTGCACTACCCCAGTATGCTTTCAAATAAGCTAAGGCTTTTTCTAGCCCAGTGGTTCTTGAGAAAAAGATTCAATATGCTGGACACTGGATGGTACTTCCCTAACAAAAAAATACCATAGTTAACTATAGTAAATCAAAGTGTCAAAGTTTTCGCCAAAGTTTTTCAAAGTGTCAAAGTTTTTCAAAGTGTCAAAGTTTTCGCCAAAGTTTTTCGAAGTGTCCAAGTTTTCGTCAAAGTTTTTCAAAGTGTCAAAGTTTTCGCCAAAGTTTTTCAAAGTGTCAAAGTTTTCGCCAAAGTTTTTCAAAGTGTCAAAGTTTTCGCCAAAGTTTTTCAAAGTGTCAAAGTTTTCGCCAAAGTTTTTCAAAGTGTCAAAGTTTTCGCCAAAGTTTTTCAAAGTATCAAAGTTTTCGATAAAGTTTTTTGGAAGCATCCCAAGTTTTCGATAAAGTTTTTTAAATTTTTCAGGTTTTCGATAAAGTTTTTCAATGTGTCAAAGTATCCAAGTTTTCGATTAAGTTTAACAAAGTATCAGAGACTTCGATGATGTTTTTCAAAGTGTAAAAATTTTTGATAAACTTTTTCAAAGTTTTAAAGCATCCAAGTTTTCGATAAAGTATTTCGAAGTATCTAAGTTTTCGATAAAGTTTTTCGAAGTATCCAAAATTCTGATAAAGTTTTTAGAAGTATCCAAAATTTCGATAAAGTTTTTTGAAGAATCAAAGTTTTTGATAAAGTTTGTTTGAAGTATCAGAGTTTTTGATAGTAAACTATAGTTAACTATAGTTAACTATAGTATTTTTTGTTAGGGTTCTTCAACTAAAATGTTATAGATTTTAGAGGCATCATTAATAGAGGTGCAATAAATTAGTACCCTTGGAAACTTCTCTTGTAACTCTTGAAGTGGATCAATTATCCAGAACATTGACGTCTCTACATCTGTTGAACCCTTATTTACAGATAACTTAATGTTCGACTTGTCAGGAGAGACAATTATTTCTACAGTTTTGTCACTTAAGTTCAAACTTTTTTTAACACGTTTGGCATTTTTCTTTGTGCAGGTTGCAATCAGAGCCAACACATTTGCATCTGGGAACAGAGATCTTAGCTCTCTGTATGTACATGTACATGTATGTACAGTATTTGTTAAATACTCAAAAAGATACATTGGTCCTATACCTAAACTAACAAGGGCACCGCTAAGCGGAGCATCCCCTCGCGGCAGGAACATTTCTGGTAATGGCAGTATCTCATGAAAGATAAATTCTCTAGAGGGACATTAAACATGTTAAAGATTGATAGTACAACGTATCTTCTTTAATGTCTCTCTCATGAATATTTTGCTCATATGAAGGCTTGCCCGTGAAGAGCTGCCCATTTTTTCTCATAATAGCCCTGCACTGAGGGCCATTTGAGCAGTGAAAGATCCTTTTGTACCAGCATCAATTGGGACATTGGCCCTTGGTTTACACGGTCTCATTCAAAGGATCAGTCTTCACGTCCCACAAAGAGATTCAAACCCACAACATTAGGATCAACTTCTTTACTTTTGACAGATTAATGAGTGCAGTGTTGTTGTTGATCCATTTTTTTTTTCAAAATGCAAAGTGCAACGCGTCTTGGTTGTGGGGGGGGGGGGGGGGG
>PRKT01000661.1:28035-70314 GCA_003671525.1 Saccostrea glomerata
CCAATTCACACATGTTCACGCTTACCAGGGGGTCTGAGTTTTCCAGGGGGGGGGGGGGTCCATGGTAACTGTTTTCTTGTTATAGGCCTAGTATATATATATTTTTTTAACCTGGTAAATTCTAGGGGGGGTCCGGACCCCCCCTCTAGATCCGCGCATGCTTTCAATTAAACGTGCATCCCAAATTCCGTGGAGTTTGGTAAATGTAATCAAACGTTCATCAAATACTATTAATCTGGTTCAAAGACTCGAAACGGTTTTTAAACTGGTTCCCTAGCGAAAATGATTATTAGCAACTCGTACATAAAATGTCAGGGTTTCGAGACAGTGAAAATGTGATATTTAAAGAAATATTTCATCAATGAACTTGAAAATAAATAGGCTTCTTCCTTTTATACTGCCACGCAAGTATGTAAACGCTGAGAGTGGTTAATGCAAAGGTTCTCTGTCAATCTTGCCCACAAATTATTATTGTCAACTCGTACTTAAAATGTCAGTGTTTCGAGGCAGTAAAAACGCGATATCTGAAGAAATATTTCATCAATGGAATTGAAAATTAATAGGCTTCGTCTTTTTATACTGCCACACAAGTATGTTAACGCTGAGAAAGGTTAATGCAATGGTTCTCTGACAATCTTGCCCACAAGGTAACGAACACACTAACACACATACATACTCACATTCGCGATGCTATTTCCCCTCCGCAACAAGTTGTGCGAGGGGATAAGTTTGATTTTGTCTTCATTGATTTTTAGATATTGAACCTTATCCAGATGATAATGGTAAGAATTTAACAATTATAGGGATTTCTTTTGATTTTTTTATTTATATAAAATATTTGGCAAAGACTTTTGCTGACTTGTTTGTTTGTTTGTTGTTTTTTTTAAATATTTCTTCATAGTTTTTTCTTCATTTTTATTTAAGAAATGTATAGTTTTTTATCATTGTTTATTTAAATGTATTCATTTAATGCCATCTTTTATATATAAATATATCTTAAATTATATTGTGAATATTTCAACGTATACCCAGGTAGCACAAAACATTTTCAAAACATTTTATTGGTGTTGTAAAAAGGTTTTTTCGAAACATTTCAGACTAAACATTTTAAATATGTTTTAAAACATTTCCTTTTCTCATTATAACATTTTAAAAACATTTTAAAAATGTTTTCAAAAAGCTTATGATTAAATCCTTTTGGAACATTTTTCTAAAATATTTTTAAAACGTTTCTAAAATGTTTCAAAAGGCATGTTTAGCTTTCAAATATCAAAGATTTTTATATTACGTTTTAAAAATGTTTTTAAAACGTGAAATGAAACATTCCTTTTCCATAAATTTGAAACATTGCACAAATACGTCTCTGAAACATTTGGGAGGAACGTTGTCAAAACGTTTTTGAAACATTCTTAATTCATTTAGGGGTTTTTATACCTTCCAAATATCTACAAGATCTTATAAAACGTTTTAGAAACGTTCCTAAAATATTAAATGAAACATTCTTTATCTGTAAATCGAAAACATTGCATATACGTTTCTAAAACATTTGTAAGGAACATTTGAAATTTTTAAAAAATAATTCTTAATATAATTGAAACATTTTAATTATAGTTTTGACATTTTTTGAAAACATTTTCAAAATGTTCTTAAAACATTCAAATTATGTAATGATGCGATTTTTCTAAAATTTAGTTTTTGAAAAAAAAAAAAGAAAATATAGAAAGAATAGTGTTAAAATGAGGAATTGTAGTAATTTTTTAATTGAAAGATTTTTTCCTGTATTTTATAATGATTTCTAGTTTTGGCTTATTGATAAAACAAACATAATTTATATAAAATCCTTTGATTAAACAAATCAAAAAATAAAAATAAAATGAAAGGATAGGCAAACAAAAAAAAAAACAAAAAAATTTAAAATATAGATAAATTTATAAAATCATAAGCATTAAATAAAACTCTTAATATCTTTAAAAAAATAATGTTCTTCAGCAAATCTGTGATCCACTCCCAGAATTTTACTCTGGGGCATTAGATAGGGATTGGCACTCTGGTCAGTTTCAGTTTCTTGATAATCTCTTATGCAATTCTCCTGCTGGGCAGCGCGTTACAGAGTATAGTGGTTTGGTGCTTATCTAGGCCAAATTTTGAATTCTGGTAAACAAGATGTGCGCGCTTACTCCGTGCCGATTTGAATGAGAAGACTTTGCATCATATAAACCAGGACAATAACCTCGGGATTTATTAACTTTGAATGGTAAGAATTATTCCTTTATCATAGACTTAAAAAGATCATTTAAAATTACTTTTATACTACCAGTGATAATCAATAACTTTGTACAAATGTATGTAGCAATGACAAAGCGTTAAGATTATATACAAGTACATGTATTTGATTTGAATATTTCAATCTTAAGGCAACACAATTATATCTTTGTTTCAAGTATTCGTTGTATTTGTGAAATGTTAATCATCAAACAATATTTTGATTTAAAAATGAAATTTCTTAACAGCATTGTGTTGGTTGCATCATCCGTATTTTCAAATCCCCACATTCAAAAGACCCGCCTTTGGTGAAGGCAAAGGTGTACGTAAATACTATTACTCTTCATTCATATTGTCATAGTAATTATTTTTCTGCTTTTTTCAATGCAAATGAGGAAAGAACTTAAATTTGATATAATTATTGAAAAAATATATTTTGTATATTTCCATTGATTATCTTAAGATACATTAGATGTACAACGCTGATACAAACACAATTTTCCTTATCTTTACAGATTGTGGTATTCTCTCCGAGGGGCGGATTCCTTATCAGCCTTTTCAGTGTATGTGATTCTAACTAAGTCTTATAGATCCGCCACTCTGTTCTACCTATACCATGTATAAACAGTGAACATAGGATTTCTGTGATTTTGTTCTTTTAAAATTCAGTAAATGGATTAGACGCCGTTTTCAAACTTAAAAAAACCGGTGACTTGAAAGAAAATAAATTCAAACTTGTACCGAGAATGGAATTTAAATGTGATTAACATATTGAATATGGGTTTGTATTAAAAATTCAAGAATTAAATATAATTTGTGTTTATTTTTTTAAAATGTAAATATTTCATTATTGATTGTTTTGAAAACGTTTTAAAAACCAAACAAATTAGACGTGAATAAAACATTTTTGAAAATGTTTTTTGTTACATTTAAAAACAATGTTATGATAACATTTGTTGAAATATTTTGTAAAATGTTTTAAAAACATTTAAAAAACCATACAAAATCACGTGATTAAAACATTGTTGTAAAATGTTTTTGTGACATTTTAAGAAAATGTTCCGGAAACATTTTCTGAAATATTTCATTAAAATGTTTTAAAAACGTTTTAAAAACCATACAAATTCACGTGATTAAAACATTATTTAAAATGTTTTTGCAACATTTCAAGAAAATGTTCTTACAACATCTTGCTGAAATATTTCACAAAAATGTTTTAAAAACGTTTAAAAAACCATACAAAATCACGTGATTAAAACATTTTTAAAAATGTTTTCGCAACATTTTGAAAATGTTTTAAAAACATTTTTAAAATGTTTTAAAAACATTTTTAAAATGTTTTAAAAACATTTTTAAAATGTTTTTGTGTTAGCTGGGTATGTAGTATACCAAATAAATATCTAGCCTTTTTGTACTTAAAACTTTAATGACGAAATGTTGTTCGAAAAAAGACAAAATTATATGCTTGTTTCGTAGATCTGCGCCAAGCATTTGACACAGTTTGGCATATTTAGGGCCTTTTATGCAAATAAGTGAACAATCTAATTGGCCAAAAATTCTTTAATGTTATTGAAAGTATGTACAGTTCATGTGAATCAGCTGATAAATTTATTCGAGAACAGTCATTCTAATTATTTTAAACTATAAAGAGGGGTAAAACAAAGGGATACTCTAAGTCCAACTTAGATAACCTACATGACATTTTTGATCAGTCATGTGACCCACTCATACTCAAACACTAGTTTAAGCTTTGCAGATGACCTTGTTCTGCGCCCAGAGTCACATAGTGGTTTACAGTATACAATAAACAAACTGCAGCATGTTATTGCTTAAATTGGCAACTATCTGTGAATACTACAACCTCAAAAGTTCTAACTTTTCAAACAAGAGGCCCACGAGCCTTATAGGTCACCTGAGCATTATGCAACAATTTTCCAGTTATTGAATTTGATTCATATAAGGATATGGAAATAACGAACAGTATTCAATCTCAACGTCCATTAAACAAATATACAAAACAAGAGCAGAGCAAACACGGACCTCCGAAAAATCAGAGGTGGGATCAGGTGCCATGGAGGAGTGAGCATCCCCTGCTGACCGGTCACACCCGCCGTGTGCTCATTGTCATAATCAGGAAATAACGGAAAAAATCCGTAGTCAATTCAGTGTATAAATAATGGACTAACAATTGGTATGAAAAACGTCAGTCAGCATTTCATTCAATGATAAATTGTATTTGCTGACAAGGTCATTGTATCGACCATAGAATTTACGAAATGATGACTTTAAACGAGACTGTTGATATTCTTGTTTCATCAACTTGCTTGTCAATAATTTACCTCGTTTAAGAAATTGTTCATACGTAGAGCATGCTCTTGCGTATCGAATCAACTGAGATATAAATACTCCGTATGCAGGTGATGAAGGTATATTGCTGCATAAGTAAGGGAAGTTGACGATAGAAAAGTTAAAGTCATCACGTTTATCATATAGCTTGGTTGTTAGATTACCATTTGTGTCTTTTTCAAGTAAAATATCCAAGTATGAAGCAGATGTGTTGGACTCTGTGGTATCTTTTATCTCAAGCTCACCAGGATATATCGTGTCGACGTAGGAATGGAAATTATCATTATTAATTGACAATACGTCGTCGATATATCTAAATGTCGAGTTGAAGGCCACAGCAAGTGTTTTTTTCTTTTCACGCAAAAGATTTTGCATAAATTCTGCTTCATGTTTTAAGCCAGATGCTATATGACATTCACAATTTTGAAAGAGGCACCATTGATCATCATAACAATACACTTAGCAGTTGCTTAGCTTGGTTACTGAATATCCATATGCAGGTTAGGGGAACAAAAATGCATTCCAACTAACCAGTAGTGCCCTTAACACTGACATAAACCCCTGACCCTAGGTCCACACATTGCACAAATTTCAAAAAGCACCCTTATAATAATATCAAAAATTAAATGTTTTATAAATACAAAAGAAAAAATTTCAAACAATAAATTCATTTTCAGTACATAAGTAGAGCCCCCACCCCACCCCTGACATTGGGGCTTTGAAATTCACATTTCTGCAAGAATATGGCCCTTTCTCATCATAACTATAAAGGTAGTTCATCTGCTTTATACCGAGAGACAAAGAAAAAAAAATTCAAAGATTTAATGTATTTATATTATATAATTAATTGAGCCCCACCCCCCTAACACCAGAACCCCTGACCCTAGGGTCATAAAATTGATAATTTTAAAAGAGACATTCTTGTTCATCATAACCATGTACTTAGTTTATTTAATTCCTAGGAGCAAAGAAGAAGATTTTCAAAGAATTCATGTATTTTCAATGTATAATCAATAGAGCCCTGCCCTCACACCAGAAACCCTGACCCTGGGACCATAAAATTCACAATTTTGGTAGAGGCACTCTTGCTCATCATAACTATGCACTTAGTAGGTTTATTTAATACCTAAAAGCAAAGTAAAAGATTTTCAAAGAAATAATGCATTTTCACCATATACTTATTCAGCACAATAAGACATTCTACAACTGTAGGAGCTAATAACTTAATAAAATTGAATTTTCAATTTTAGATACCAATTATGGCAACATCAATCATCAAATCAAAACAATGTACCTTAGTGTGAAACACTGATGTCCCCACATGGCAACAAATTAACGAAAATTAAATTGTTCTTTTAAAAATGCAAACCCACTGGAAATACAGCTCTGAAGTATGAATTCAGGCCTGGGTAATAAAAATTTCATCAGTTTGGAAATATTGGTCTCCAAGCAAGGGTCTTTAAGGTTTACAAGATTATATTACATATCTATAGCATCTAACCCTAATTAGCATTCAAAAGTAATTACTAAGGATAAAGTTTTTTCATATGTAAGAAAATCTCCAATGTCAAGGTAATCGGTATCTAATGAAAAGGCTTGCCACAAAAATATGTATGTAAAGTATGGAAAACCATGTCATAAATGTTTAGATGTTATTGCCAAGATAAAAAAAAATCAATAAGTCAGGGTTAAGGTCATAGGGTAAAAGGTCTTGCTATTCAATGAAAGGTCTTGTCATAAGCATTAATTATGTAAAGTATGAAAACCCCAACCCTTTAAGAGTTCTTGGCATTTCAGATTTGATTTTTTAAAAGTAGGTCAAACCTTAAGGTCAAAGAGTCAGTTCTGGGTATCTAATGGAGGGTCTTTTCACAGGTATAATATGTGAAGTATGAAATAGTATCCTTCACTATTCAAAAGTTATGGTCAAGGTTCAAGTTTTTTCATAAGTGCTGAGATCTCCAGCATCAAGATCAGATGATATCCAATTAAAGATCTTTCAACTAAGAATACACATGTGAAGTATAAATGTCCTGGTATTTGCTGTGATAAAAGATATGGCCAAAGTAAAAGTTTGGAAATTTTGAGTAGAAGTGGTTCAAACTCAAAAAGTCAAATTTGCCGGTACCCAGAGAAAGGTCTTGTCTTAAGGAATACATATGTCAAATATAAATTTTAAGCTCCACTAAATCAAAAGTTATGAGCAAGGTTAAAGTTTTTGTGCACAAACAGAGAAACAGAAAGACAGCTATAGACAGATGGATGGACCCGAAAAAAAACCTATTTACCCAAGAATTTACGTGTAATGGGGCATAAAAATTAACATTCAATGAATTTTTTTATTTTCATAGCGCGCCCAATATTTTCCCAGAGAAACACTTTGTCCACAATATCCTTCCTATTTAATAAAAAATTTGGATAAAACATATACAATATCTTTACACGATTGAAAGAGCTTTCAGGACCATTTGTTTAAGAATGAAAATACATGGAGATATTGAGCAGTATTTCAGATAAAAAATTATCCATAAAACAATCCACCTAAATCATGAACTGACCCTTTTCAATTGTTTTCAGATTACACACCGCAATTTCCAGAAATTATGGAAAACATCAAAATAACTGATGGGCAGTGGCATGTGAAGGTTGGAAAAAGATGGCACATGAGATCAAATTTCGTGTTCAGCATCTTGTATGAGGTCGCCCACCCACAAGATTCCATTTATGTGGTGGATGTCACAACAGACAATGGGCAGAAAGGGTGCGTATTTTTTTTTTTGCTACTTGATAAAATACTGAACAACTTATGGATTCTAAATCAATTCTTTTCAAGGGTTCATTTATATCCCTACAACAAGGGTGACAACTCTTCAAAAAATAAATTCTATATAAAACAAGAGGCCCATGGGCCACACCCTTCACCTGAGCACTAAGGGTTGGGAAAAGAAGAAAATGGTTTTTGTATTGTTAACTTTAAGTTTAAATCCAAAAGTGAACCAATCATGGATTTGCAATTTTTTAGAAAATGATATACCGGTATATAAATATATATCATGGGGGTCATGATTTGAAAAAAATTGAATCTACACAACCTGTGCATGCTTCCATATAAATATTATGAATTATGGCTTTGTCATTCTTGAGAAGAATATTTTTAAAGAATTTTCCTATATATTTTTATGTAAATCTTAGGTCGGCCATTTTGGTCCCTCCTACTCCAGGGGGTTATGATTTAAACAAACTTGAATATACACTACCTAAGAATTAATGTTTCCCCATAAGTTTCATTTTTCCTGGCATAGTGGTTCTGGAAAAGAATAATTTTAGTCCCCCATCGATGAAATTGAAAGGACTTTAGGTTTCCTTTGCATCCGTCTGTCTGTCTGTCTCCGTCAGTCTGTCCCATTTGGTGTTCCGCACTTTTTCTAAACGCTTGCAGATAATGAACTGAATTTTGGTATGTGAGTGTATCTTAATGAGTTAGAGATCAAGTTTGAATTTCGCATCGCTTCATTGATTTTTGACAGAATTATGGCATTTTGAATATTTTTCATAATCGCTTAATTAAGATTGGGTTCGAACTGCGATAACTTCTGACTGTTCTTGAAAAGAAGTCAAAAATGTGAAAAGTTTATAGACAGACTGACAGACAGCTAGACAGACAGATGGACGCCGGGCATAATGTGATCAGAAAAGCTAACCTGAGCTGAGCAGAAAAGCTCAGGTGAGCTAAAAAGGAACCGTCCTACTAAAATTTTACACTGATGACCATTATAAGTCAACTAGCTCATTCAAATATGAACTAGGCCAATATGTTATAAATATTTTAGACTTCCAACATATTTATCAATAATTTACCTATATCTAACATTTATATCTGGTTCTTTTAAACTGTAACAATGAAATATTTCTCTAAACACAGAAATTTAAGTTGCACAATTATTATAATCAAATTGTGCTAATATTTGTGCTAATAAAACTATATTTTGAAGAATTCCAATTCCTTAAAATTGAAAGCTTACTTTTGTTAATGGATGCATTTTATTTTACAAGCACAGTGATTCAAAAAGCTATGCTTTAATCATTACATTTTCTTGTAAATGTTATTTTCAATATATACCTCTTTAATTTTGATGTTCAGCTAATAAAAATCATTTATCCTGTATCAATTCACCATATTTTAAATTCATATCTTGATTACACTTGATGTTCATATCTGAATAAATGCAAAATTATTATCCAATTAAACCTGCTTTTGAAATTGAGGAAAAACAAGTATGAAAAAAAGATACATTGTATATGAAGCAGAAGAATATTTCCACTTCAATTCAAACAAGAGGCCCATGGACCTTATAGGTCACCTGAGCATTATGCAACAACTTTCCAGTGATTGAATTTGATTCATGTTTTAAGCCAGATGCTATGGCATTCACAATTTTGAAAGAGGCATCATTGATCATCATAACTAAACACTTAGAAGTTGCTTAGTTTGGTTACTTAATACCTATAGACAAGGCAGAGGAACAAAAAATACATTTCAACTAATTATTCATATTCAGCAATAATCAGTAATGCCCCTACTACACATGAACTCCTGACCCTTAGGCCTAGATCCACACATTGCACAATTTTTGAAAAGGTATCCTTATTTTTCAGAAATATTTGATTAATACTAAGGAGCATAATTCAAACAATTCATTCATTTTCAGTCTATAAGTACAGCCCCCCCCCCCCCTCTATGGTACCCCTGACCCTGGGTCCTTGAAATTCACAATTCTGGAAGCTAACGGTCCTTGTTCGTAACTATATAGGTAATTCAACTGCTTAAAACCCAGGAGCAGAGAAGAAAATTTTCAAAGATTTTATGTATTTCACTATAATCAATAGTGCCCCCCCCCCTAACACCAGAACCCTGACCCTAGGGCCCTAAAATTCACAATTGTGGTAGAGGCACTCTTGCTCATCATAACTATGTAAGTAGTTTGTTTATTTAATGACCAGGAGCAGAGAAGAAGATTTTCAAAGAAATAATGCATTTTCACTGTATACTTATTTAGCCCCGCCCTAGCACTAGAACCCCTGACCCCAGGGCCATGAATTTCACAATTTTGGTACAAGACTCAATGCTGATTACAATCATGCAAAGAGTTTGACTGCTTGATGTCCAGGAGTAAAGAAGAAGATTTTTAAAGATTGCATTGATTTTAGTGGTTTTGGCCCCACCCCTCAGGCCCCAGGGGTGCAGGGATCATGAAATTCACAATTTTTGTTCCCCTTCACCCATAGATGCTTTTTGCCAAATTTGGTTGAGTAGTTGCAGAGAAGAAGCTTAAAATGTTCAAATGTTAACGCACAACGCACGACGACGGACGAAAACAGATAGCAATAGGTCACCTGAGTTTACTCAGGTGACTTAATAAAAACAAGTAAGTCATAGGAAAAGGTACACAATTTTGTAAAATTTATTTAACTAAGGTTAAAAATTGCCATTAATGAGACTGAAATTTCAATACTTTTTAAAATATAATGGGTGTTAATTTTGAAAATTTAGGGAAGCGTTCTTCAAGGCAGGGGATCTACACAATCCTAAGGACTTCCAGACAGCTTTGAACAGGACTTTCCGTATCGGCACTCTCCTCTGCCATTTCAAACTGTCCGAGCTCCTGCAGCTGGTTGCACATCTGGCGAGGAAAAGGACCCAGTCTGTCACCTACAGAAGGAAGATGGTTGCCAATGCCGGAAGACAGGAAGGAACATCCATGATATTCCTTAGCCCACCCAGATTCTTGACCTTGCCACAGGGTCTTTGGTAAAATTATATTTTCACCTTTTATGTAATTTAGATGTTTAAATTTTTCTGAAGCTTGGCTTAGAGTACAAAACATCTCATACCCACAAATAAAAATTAAATAAATTAAAAAATTAAATAACTTATTAAACTAAGTATTATTAAAAGTGTGGATTTTCTTATATCAATACTTGAACAATAGTAACAGAATACTTTTTTCAGATTCCTCCCATGGACTGTGGTTTCATATGGCTGAGAGGTGACCTCTGCCAGCTGAAGGGCCCCAAGCTAGATCTTGCCCACCTAATCCAGGTCCCCACTGGCGTAGAAGCTCTGCACGAGTTCCTTGGTAAGGCTGAAGACATTCTGCACGAGAACATAGGGCCAGCAATCCTCTCCTGGGCCTCGATGTATGGACTAAACCTGTACACCAAGCGGATGGAGGAACTCCGGCATTTCAACCTTCTAGTCCTGTATGGCCCTCCTACAGCAGGAAAGACTTGGATTGCCCAGTGTGCAGCCTGGCTGAATGGATGCAGTGAGCTGCATATTGCTTCAAGGTAATTAATTTTGCTACATTCAGTGCTCTCTGAACAGAAAACAAAGCCAAATTGAAAATACAAGATTAAAGGTTCATGTACTTGGTTAACAAACTTTTGTCCATTTTCCTTTGATAAGTGAAAACAAAATTTTATTCCTTTTCACAATTTGTTAAGACAAAACAGACTTTTCATCCATTTTCCTTTTTGAAGTGAAGACATATATTTTATCTATTTGTTCTTGTTCCTGGCAGATGTAAATTGGCATTTGTTACATCCTGATTATGACAATGAGCGCACGGCGGGTGTGACCGGTCGGCAGGGGATGCTCACTCCTCCATGGCACCTGATCCCACCTCTGATGTTTCGGAGGTCCGTGTTTGCTCTGCTCTTATTTTGTATATTTGTTTAATGGACGTTGAGATTGAATACTGTTCGTTATTTCCATATCCTTATCCTGGCTAACATCAAGTAGTCTGCCCTTTGTGTGGGATGATCCCACTTCCACTGATGAGGTGTCCCAGTTGGCCATTGATCTTGGAAATGGAGCTGTAAGTTATTTCTATTCTATGCACTTTACAGATGATGTACAAGAAGTCTCGGTTGTATCCAATTAAAAGTTACCAGTAATTTTGTTCTATTCACCATACAAATGCTGTAAAACAAGTGTCACTTTTCTCCTATTCCATACAAAATAGAATAATAAAAAGTTTTCTCCTATTCCATACAAAATAAAATAAAAAAACTATTTACAAATGCCTGCCATCTGTATAAAATTGTTAATTTATTTCATTTTCAGGTGCGAGGGAAGGCCAATGATGAAACCAGGAAGCCCTTAACTGGTTGTCTTGTGACAGCAAACTTCGATTTAAGTGCAGCATTTAAGTAAGGATTTAAGTTTATATTCATTTCATATTCAACTAAATTTCTAAAGGCTTATTCTGATCATTAGTCATCAAGGATAACACCAGAAAATGTTTAAGAACCATCATCATGCTGCTTGAAATAAATTTAAGGCATGAAGCAAATATCATTCTATGCATTTGATATGATGTAAAGTCTTTGAAGCTTAATAAAGGGCCTTGAAGAAAGTTAATAGCCATTCTCTGTAAGCATTTAAACTCTTATATAGGGAGTGTGGCACGCATGGTCTTGGATTTTTACGAAACTTGGCATACATTCCTATATTGATGTATGTAACTAAAATTCATAATAAAATGGTTGCTATGGTCGATGGTTACCATGGCAACCAACATACATTTTTCATGGCCTAAAAATCGCTAAATTTTAATGAAAAATGACACTTTTTGGACTTATTAAAAGTATTCAATGGAAAAAGCTATTAACGTGGTTTTACCTTTTTGCCAAAATACATCATTTTACAGTGCTTTAGAAATTTTTTTTTTATATTTCAGTAACTTTACCTCATAGAAAAAATACGCCTCGTTTATAGGTAGGATTTTTCTTGGGGAAAATTATAGATTTTAGGCTCTTTTGAAAAGCCTGATATAAATTTTTTGCGGATAGTTGGGAAAAATTGAATACATGGGTTTGAAAGTCCATATATAGTTCTATTATAAACTACAAAGAACTACTTGGTTTTTATATTTAGTTTTCTTGTTACCATGGTTACAAATTTATGGTTTTTTAAAAATTCTAGAAAAGTACAATACGTAGATACAATCACGATCCATTTAATTGTCTGAGTATTTTAAAATGGATTAAAACAAATTTAGATATATGGTAAACAAGAGCAAAAACAAAGAGAAAAAAATCAATTTTCATTACTAAGGGTCAAAGGTCAAGGTCAAAATGGCAGATTTAGATAGATATTTAAGGAAATTAAACAACATTTTTCTGTGTCTTAACTAATACTTGTGTTTTAAACAACAAATGTAGAAACAAAATTACAGTTCTGGCCAACAATAACTAGTATCATATGAATGTGTGCCCATACAGACAGAAGGTCAAAGCTCAAGGTCAAAGTGGTATATAAAGAACTATGCACGCTAAATCTCAATTCCCGCCTACATTTTGCGACCATTTTATTCAATATTAATGGCCATAAAATCTTTGTTTTATACAAAAAAAACAGTGCAAATTTAGCCATAAAACAGTGCAATGGTATTTGATCCATTATCTTAATACCAGTCCTAAACAGTACTTTATCCCTTTTTCCGATTTTGAGATAAAGGGAAAGGAGGGGGGGGGGGGGGGGGGGGTTCGATGATATTTTCCATTGAAATCGGACTTTCAAGCATCACCATACATGTATTTCAAAAATAATATATTGGATTTATATAAATGTTCCACATATTTTTTTTTCATCTTTTACGCAAAGAAGGAAAATATTTATATATTAATAAAATACACTGTTTAAGCTGTAAATCACTTTCAAACTGGGGGAAAATAGGCATTTATTTTCGTCTTTAGTCTATAAAAATATGCCCCCCCCCCCTTCTGTCTGTTTTAACATTTTATTATAGAAGGGTATCTTAAGAAGCCTACGATCTTTTTCAATTTGAATTTATATCACAACTCGCTTTAGCGTAAAAAGACCCCTATTTATTTCTAGGTCAAAGGTCAAAGTAAAAAAAAATTGTTTGTATGTAAACCTCTCATTTCCGAGAGATATCTCAAAAAGCATTTAGGTAAGCTTTTTTATACCATATCTCCCTTTCGTATCGCACGCCCTCTTTAAGTGTCCCATCCTCTATAGCTACCCCCATCACACTCTGACACCCCCTCCACATCCCACCCCTCTTAATCTACACAAATTCTTATCTCCTTAACAAGGGGACACATATTCTTGAATTAGTTTGTTAATGATGTATTTATATTGGGTATTCGGAATACTGACATTGTAATGTTGTATCCTGACTTCTATCCCGTATATTAAATGTATTTTATTGAAACTGGTACTACATTCTCCCTTTAGATTGATGCATAATGTGAAAATGCTTATAAAGTACGGTTTTCAGGGAGGCAATTAAGATAATTAAACGACTATACACTTTCCATTTTCTTGTACATAAAGAATTGTGCTTCAAGCATGTAAAGACACTCTTTTGTTGTTATAGTAAACTAATTCCTTGCTCCTAAATTGTTAATAAAATACTGCTAGACAGATCTTATATTAATTGTATTGCTTATAGGTTAAATCATTATGTATCTAAGTCCAGAGAAATGATAAACTGTTAACTTTAAATTTGATTCACAGAAAATTTGCATTTCCATCCAACTCCCCCAATCATCACAAGTATATTTTGGCTGGTTAACAAAACATTTTTAACTTGTTTATCCTGTTTAAAAACTACATAATATGACTGCATTTACTATGGGTTAGGGTAAGACCTTTGATCCAGAGGGAGGAGGGGGCAATTTTTTTCAAGTTGGTTTATTTTCATGGCAGGACATATTATTTATTTCCAAGATGATCTTTAGGGAAAATTATCAATTTTCTTTCTAACAGATAAAAAGTCTGAAGAGCAAAGAAAAAAAAACAACAATGATAAATAAAATGCCCAAACTCCTTTTCATTATGGCAGGGGTGGGTGGGGGAGGGGGTTGTATCGGTAACTATTTTTTAACCATAAAATGTATTATACATGTATACTGTGGGTTTCAAAAATTATTACCGGTACTGAAATAATGACCGGGGGAGGGGGTTGTATCGGTAACTATTTTTTAACCATAAAATGTATTATACATATGTATACTGTGGGTTTCAAAAATTATTACTGGTACTGAAATAATGACCCGTGGATGGGAATTGTAGCTATTGTTCAAAACAGATTATTTTTTTTTCTTTTCAGCCAATTGCAAGGACATATTATTCAATTCTAAAAGATTAATTGTCTCTTTTAATCACATTCACATTTAAAAAATATTCATTGCAGTCCTGCAGTACATCACTCTGACTGATCGTGAGACACAATAATTCTTTATAAAAAAAAAAACAAATTCATAATACTAGTAATTCTGATATTTCAAGTTTATCTTGAATCCCGTTTTGAAACCCCTTAGGCCTTGAGGCTAATCATTATGTACAGAGCTGATTTCCTGTGCTATGTACAGCGTAGTCTTGTACATTTCACCATTTTTCACATGAGCAAAATTATTCTTTTTGAAATAAACAGAGGCTAAAATTTGTATGCACATGAAATAAACAGGAAAGACAGTTGATTTTACTTGAATTCCAGGATATACAGAGCTGCATGTGTATGCTGACAATAAGTAAACAACTTCCAGACATTTTTGTACAATGATTTTTTTTAATCTTTTTCACTGAAGAGCTCCACAATTATCAAAGGGAGATAATTCAATTTCAAAGTTAATGTCTGCTATTTTAATCAAATATTTCTCATATTTATAGAGAGAATACCAACAAGGTTTTAACATGCCTTTTGAAATTAGATATTATATTTCTTATTTTTGTTAGTAACATGAATTGAAGTAGCCGCATTTCATTAAAAAACTTTCCCAAATATTGCATTTTTTCAGAAAAAATCAACTTTAGACACCGTTTCCATGGTAACTACCCAACATTCATATGATCCAACTATATTTTTTGAAGTAGTTTATGAGGTGGTACTTTCCAGCCAAATTTGAAAAAAATCTCTGACTATGCGTGCCACAAAAGTTTAAGTGGTTACAGAGAATGGGTATTAATATTTTTAGTTTAACCCTTTAACTACCAGAGATTTTGAGTTTTAATAGCAAAATTGACTAAAAATTTTCGAATAAAAATTTCAACATTTTCTGGTCACTTTTACATAAAGCAACCTATATATTTTCTGAAAGGTAAAATTCTAAACTATTTAATTACGTAGAGTAAAATGACGTCACGGTTGCCATGGCAACGAATAAGACCCAAATTTCCAAAATTTTCGTTTTTCTCCTTTTATACTTTCCAAAAGTGCAATCAAATTTACAAATAACACTTACATAACAGAGGATTTAGTGAAACTATTATAACAAAGAATATCGTCAATAAGTTTACAGTTATGCTGGTGAATTTCATTTGAAAGACAAGGTTTGACAATTAGATAATGTCTGCTATAAAAGCATTGTAGGGTCTTGTGCTGCCTTAGAGTTGCATGATTGTCGAAAGCAATTTTCAAATCGTTTTCCCTCTTACAGTTTTTCATTGATTTTAATAAAAATTGGTACACATTTAGAAAACACTTACATACACAACTCTTTATTTTAGTACTTTTATTTCAATAGAAATTGTTGTCATGGTAACAAAATTGGAAATTTTGAGAAGAGGAAATCTTAAGAATTGTTACGATTTCAGCAAAACATGAAATTTATATTCAATATCATGCTGCTCATTTAATTGCAAAAATTTACATTTATAAAACGTTGGTCGAAGGGAGATGAGGAAGTTCTTAAGAATATTGCTCTAGAGAGCAAAAAAGTCTGACGTAATGGTTGCCATGGCAACAAAACGAGCCACCAAACTGAAATTTAGTTGGTTTTTTTTTTACGTTTCCTATTCAAGAAACGCAAAAAAATATTCAATAATGACTTATATTATAAAAACAAATACATAAATAATTTTTAATTCAAAATGTTGCACTTTATCAGCCTTCATTATGCACCCGGATTGATAGATCGGGGGCTTATATAATTATTGTTTTTGTCCTGTCTGTCTTTTTGTTTGTTAGTCTGTTTGTCCAGCTATACATGTCTGTTGTTAACTTTAGCTTTGCCATAACTTTTGAATATTGAAAGATACAGACTTCATATTTGGTATGCATAGTCCACTGATTAAGCTCTCACAAATGACACCAAGGTCAATGACCTTGTGACCTTGACTGTGACCTTTATGCTAAAAATAGCTTTTTTGAACTTTTGGTATAACTTTTGAACCATTGAAGATAGAGACTTTATATTTGGTATGCAAACTCCACTAATTAAGTTCTTACAAATGACACCAAGGTAAATGACCTTGTGACCTTGACCTTTATGCTAACAATAGCTTTGTTTGAACTTTGTTGCCGCCTGGCGCATAGTGTTTCTCAAATACATCTTGCTTAAAAATTATTTCAGAATTGAATTGAGTGAAATACTACTTTTTGATTGACGTAATAGACAATGATGAAAAATTAATAACAGTATGTCAAAAATACAAAATTTATCATCTTAGATACTTACAAAGCTGTCAACATATACATTCATATATATAGACAAAGGCATCTACACAAAAACCTGGTTATAATCACATCACAATGTTTGTTTTTCATGGTACAACTATTAAGTAAAATGGTGCATTTACAGGTATGTATTATAATAAGAAATTTAACAAAATGCAGTATGATCAGAGAAGAAGAATAAGCTTACAACATGGGTAACGAAGCTGAAACCAATCACTTTAGGTTTCTAATATAGTGTCATACCAAAAACATGACAAGTATACATGCACATTCAATATTAAATACTATTTCATAACAATACTGCTGTATGACTTGCATTTGAGGAAATATATTACACAAATATAAATGGAAATAGACCAATATAAAATGTTAACATTGAAAAAAACTCACAGGTACATGTATATGTACATACACTTTCTGTGTTATGATTACATGATGAAATATACAAGATCTTGATACATGTACATTGTTACTTAATATTTTGAAAGGAATCACTAAGAAGACAAAATTCACCAAAGAGATAATATACATGTATTTATATTTCCATTTCTAATTGTATTCTCTGTGATAAATCATTGAAAGTTAACGGAGTTGATATCTTGAAAATTCTACTGGAATAAAATGAGGCTGGTTGATAGGTCAGGAGCTATTGAGGCCTACATGTGTAATATTCATGCAGATCTCGTGAGCATCTTTCTCTGTGTCTAATGCTAAGGAGGCCAAATATGCATGTATTAAAATTTCCTTCGGCTGCCTTTGTGTTTGACGTCAGTGGGCAAAGACTAACAACAAATATCTACTATGTACCACTTACCCAGTAGTCAAAATTCAAAGATAAAATACTAAACATGGTGTAACTGATTTTGAATGTGATAAGTCTGGAAACATGCACCTCTACACAAATGGATACTGCAAATATTGCAACCATATATAGTCTCACGTCTTAAACCTTGAGAACTACAACATTTGCATCGCCTCTTGCTTTCATTTACCTTTACACTCATGTGGTGTGCTACACTTGCTGCTGTAATTGGGGGGTGATGAGGCTGAACTTTGGCGTGTCCTTTTACGACTAGAGAAGTCTCCAATCAAGCACTGTGCTAAGTCTAATGAAAAGTCAGACAGTGAATAATGGACTCGTGGTTTCTCTGTACCCGGGGTGTGCATCCACAGGAGAAAGCTGTTAATGATGGAAATTTCCAATATGAAATTCATAAAGTATTTCCAGAATTTTTTTGAATGTTTACCAACAGGATTCTTTGACCTGTACTGTTGGGAGCAGTCCACACCACAGTAATTTTCCTGGTAGTGCTGGACAGCCGGGGGGCGCTGAAGTAGAACGGCACCACCCCCCTAACTTGTCTGACTGCAGGCTCATCACCTAGCGGATTTGATGTGGTGGACAATACATGCACCTACAATAGTAAATTTTTGTCATACAAAGTTAAGTCTGGAAGAAACTTAAATAGGAACACTGAAGAAAAATTGCAATAAACTAAATACAAATCTTACTGGTTTATTATCGTTCCACACTGTAAGGACCATGTTTCCATGTTGCAGTTGTTGTGCATCTCCACGTTCTAAGTTAGGGTTTTTCAATTCTATGGGAAACCCCTTTCTGTGGGTCTTGATTGTTCCACAGGCATATATCCCATAGGTTTCTAGGGATTGGACCAAGGGTATTGAAGTGAAAAATCTGTAAATTGTAATATCATTTCAAACACTGATATTGCAAGAATAGTTAGGAACTTAAACACTATACGTACAAAGCATAATTTTTTTAATATACATAAATGAACAAAAAATTAAAACAGGTACTTTTATACAGACCTGTCAAAGAAGACATGATGACCTTTCCACTTGATATCCTTGCATAGATGTTTCACTACTCTCTCTCCTAGGCTTTGACCTTGCATTTCATCATATCGACCAAGGTAGAGTCTATAACCATGTGTGTACCCATTGGGCTCACAACGCATCCATATCTGTAAAAGAAATCTGACTTGTTTCAAGAAAAAGTCAATCACAGAATGGACTAGATTTAATTTGAGCACTAAGCTCACAAAATGATTTTTGAAAACTTGTCATTCTCTACCCAAGATGATGAGTCCATGGGCAAAGGAGAATGTGAATTGGTGTTAAACAGTTAATGGATTGTGTTGAGGATTCTCAAAAAAACCTCACAGAAATCAAGCCCACATCCCACTTGTTTCACAAATTCCTTGTCTATTTTTGACAGATATTTATTTTCACATTATAAGTAATGATTATACCTTCAGTCCTCTTTTTATTGGCTTGCATGGAGTATACTGGCGGGCGTAATGGTTCCTCTTGTATCTCACCATTCCTTCATCAATACTTTGACATTTTCCAGGCTTGTAATACATCTTGAATGCTTCTCGTGTTGCAGTTACCAGAGGACGAATCTTATGCAATCTACAAAATAAAACCAAATACGGATAATCAAGGTTTTTTTCCATAACTAATAGTTAACACCCCCCCCGAAAAAAAAACAGAATGTATTGAATTCCTTACGTAGCAATGCACTGCTAATAAAACATATGTTCAAAAACTAATAACTCAATGTTGACATTCATATATTGCTCTACTTACTAGACTACTATTTTTAAAATGATTTTTATACCCATATAAATTATTATAAAATTAACAGACAATGAAACAATCTAGATACCTGTCATACTGTGGAGATCCTGGAGCTCCTTGTGTAGTGTTGTCATTCAGGTGTAAGTACTGGGACAGTTTTGTAAACCTGTTCCTGGTCATGCATTCTTTGAAACCCTGGTTTCCTAAAATATAGCAAAATACAAGTAACAGCAAAAACAAGCATAGATATATAATCCCCCCCCTCTCTCTCTACCTCTCTACTTCGTTCTGTTCTTGTGGGCAAAAACAATTTATGTCCATAAAATTTGCATTATGCTTGACATTTTATTTCCCCTTATATTGTACCATGTACAAGGAAACTGATTTTTTTCGAATAATCATATAAAAATTAGGCCTATTTATTTTGTAGAACTACTACTCAATAAAATTTATGAAAACCTCACCCAGTACCATTCCCTCTTTCTTTCTTTCATTCTTTCTTTATTTATTTTTATTTATTTATTTATTTATTTATTTATTTATTTATTTATTTATTTATTTATACATTTATTTATTTATACATTTATTTATTTTTTTATTTATTTATTTATTTATTTAGTTACCAACACTTACCTATATATTTGTTATCAGACCAGTACATATGAATATCTGGTAACTGATTAATCCCCATCAAAATCCATAGTCCAAAAAACGCCTTCACCTCTCTTTCGTTTGTCGGGGTCCAGTCAACATCGGGGTGTCCAGTTCTCTCAGCTGTCTGTTCTGCATACCTGTTTGTTTCCTCGGCTATCTTTCCAAAAATTGTTGATGGGAACATCAGGAGAAAGTATCGGTATACATGGTCCAAGGGATCAAGATCATGGGAGGGGCCATGCTCTTCTTGAAACTCGGCAATATCTACGTCGTGTAGTTCTTGTGACCAGAAATCCTCGTCAATGTCGCTCAACTGACTGTCCAATGTACATAATGATGACCGAGTTTGTTGGGAATCTGAGTCACTGTCTGTATCAGATGAAAAATCTTCATTATCGGAGTCGTCTAGATTAATATCTGATCCATCAGACAACGAAACTTCAGACTCTGCATCGCTTACCCCGCTATCGTCCATTATGAATTTACGCGCTGTTTACCTAACAGTCATGGCAACAGAGAAAGGGAGCTAAATCTAAAGGATAGCTTTGAAAACACTATACGGGTCATAGTAAAAAAAACAAACAAATAAATGAAAATAATCAGCATGAAACTGAAGTGTTTTTTTTTTTTTTAACTACAATTGATTTTTTTTTCAAAAGTAACACTACACTGTATTTTAAAAAATTATTTCTTGATGGCATTGCCAACTGAAATTTTTTATGCTTATGTGCGCCGGTAAAAAAAGGGGAAAAAAAACATGGATGTTTTATAAATCATTAAACCACTCTTTTTTATATAAAAAAAAACGACTGTTAAATTCATGATTAATTTTTACCAATGCATTCAGCACGTGTTGATCACAAACACAATTCGACGAAACAGGTATAAGGATAAATACCGATTGTTCAGAAGCAAGTGCGCGCTAGGTCTACATATCGGCGCTTTGGATCAAACTGTTACATTTTCATATTTCCCCGAGTTTGAAAAAAAAACTGTTTTTCTATTGCTTTGTTACAAAACATCTACTTAATTTATTACTGTACTTTACAAGCAAAATAATATTTTCTTGATCAACTTGTTTACTACATGTGAGTTAATCAGATTTGTTTCATTTGTAACGTTAACAAAATGAAATGGCGTCATAGAACGTTTTCGATTCTTAACTCGTAAAAGACCTAACTTTCAAGAACAAATAAAACTGGTAACAGTTTCAGGTACCTCATTATTATTGTAATAAAAAATGTAGTAAAAATGTCAATCTTTTGGATTCCAGCAATCGTTTTTGTTTACGCATTTGTGCAAAAAAGTTCTTATCAAGAGAAAATAGCTAAAATTCAGCCAGTTAAGTATCATTTTATCGACTTTTTTCAAGGATTTGCGATATTCACTACAAGTTTTCAATAATTTCTAACCATCACACAGAAAAACTGAGAGCAGAAAAAATGTTAAGTTTTTTCTCTAGTTTCTGAAAATATAATTTGTTTTGTTGTACTTCAACTATTTAAAAAACGCCATCGCTTCATTATCTGAAACACCAAAAAGGCGTCAAAAGGCGTCTCTGGGCGTTAAAGGGTTAAAGGAATAAGATTTTCATGATTCGATATACCAATGACATTGGCATAACATAAGATAAGGATGACATTGGCATGATTAACGTGAGATTAGGATTTGACTGTACTATCCTAAATGATTATTAATTGTAAAAAAGTACTTTACATATTAAAAAATTCATGACATTGAGAATAGAACTTCTTTACAGTCAGTTAACTGAATATAAGTTTTAATTTAATGTTTGTACACTTTAGGTACTTCAGCAGATTGTTCGTCTTGAAGATAGAAAAGACCAACCACCAAAAGAAGACTGGGGACGCCAAAGCCCTGGAGGATGCCTCTTCAGTGCTACCAGTGGTTTTGTGCCATCTGAACTCACTGACAGCAGCAGAAGTAAACAAAGAAGTGGAGAACCTGCGGCCCGTACTAAGGATGGACATCAGGATCCTGGAAGGCATTGCCCTGCCAATGGCCCTGGCAAGAATGGTATGATTTGTTTTAATAATGATCATTTATTACAAGTAACTGTAAATGGAACACAGTAAAAGAATATATAGACTTTAATTGACTATATAAGCTATCCTTTCCTTATTTGTATATAATTTTTTGTATCTTTAAATAATTGTTCTAGTTCCTGAATGCTGCTCGTCGGTATGATCTGATGCAGACCGTCATCAATCCTCATACCATATTTCCAGTAGAGCCTGTTGCCAGCCTGCGCAGAGGTCACCAGGGCAGAAACCCGGACATTGGGGGAATCGGCGTTCTCTGCAATTTTGGAAGTGTGCAACTCCCAGGTATATGTTCGACAAAATATTTGTAAAAAGCTGCAGTTAAATGTTTTTGTTTGAAATAGAATCTCCCCTTATATTAAGAATAGTGTTTTTCAATAACAGAGAAAATATAACAAAAATTCTTTATTGAAGAGGGTGAAGATAACAGTGATCTTTATTCACAGGTTAAATGTTTCCTATGACAAGTTTTTTGGGGGTTCTTCTTTGTGTCATTCTACACTTTAATCTGACTTTTCAGCATGAGGATCAAATGGCAACGATCGTGGGTGACCACGTGGCAGTTAGGGCAGACCAGGTGAAGCAGAAACCCGTGAGGGCGGAAGTGGTCAAGCTTGGGGGGAAACGAACCACAGTGTGAGACTGAATGGGCGGCCAAAGAAGTGTATTTACATTCCCAAGCAGGTCTTGTCAACCATGCAGTGGAAGACCGTGGCAGCTTCCATACTAAGCGAAGGTAGGGTAAAGCAACTCAAATTATAACAAACCAAGTTATAGCAGCATAATTTGGGTTGCATATCATTTAATTTTAAATTATTAAGAATATAAAACAAGACAATTTCTCACTTTAAAATGTCTTCAAATTGTCCATATTTTAAACATACATGTAATGTCATTAAGTGGACCAATAATAAAGTGTGACTAGATTATACAGATTTACAGGTTATACAATTTAGATTTAAATCAAAGGATGCTTTACAGCCAAAATCAAATAATTTGCAACTAGCCTGATTCTATTAATATCCCTAAGATGCCTTAGAATTAGTACACAAATTCTTTAAAAACTTATTCTGGAATGAATTTGTTTCAGCTTCAGAAGATTCAGAAGAGATGGATGTGCCCACCCCGATTGCAGATGATGACACAGAAGAAATGGAAGTGACCACTTCTGCAGGTACAATTTTTCATCAAAATTATAAAAGATTTGTTGACAAGAAATTCGAAAACACCCTGTGATGCAAAACGGGGTCCTATTTTCTATACAAAGTTCAGAAACACATCAAAGAATCAACTCTCTCAAAGAACGTCTTTTCCCTCTTATATATAAATATATGATAAAACCATGAATGACAACACCACAATTGTCCATAACAAACTCCCATTCATTACAGCTTCCAAAGATCCATCATCCCCCCAAGCAGAGACCACAGATGAACCGTCTGCCATTGGTAATATGCTTACTCAAAAATTATCCCTATTTCATTTTAAATGTTAAATGTTAGTTTAAATTACCAACATTAAAAAAAATTACTTAGAGAAAAATAAAACATATTACTTAGAGAGTTAAGCTTTTACATTTTTAAATGCATAATGATCTCATTTGCTGAGATTTTATCACAGTGGATTAATAGTGGATTAATTATTCTATAAAAAATAATTGCAGCTCCAACTGGTCTACCAGCTCATGAGGCAGAGGAAGAAATGGAACAGGAATCGGCGACCCCTTCTGCCACTGAATCCCTTCAGTCCTTAGCCTCTTTACCAGAGTCCCCCACAGGTACCATACATGTTTTAGCAATTTACCCATCAAACAGAAAAATAATATAAATTAAATACCAGTAATTTGGTAGCCAGGAAAGCTATATGATCATTTATATTATACATAAATATATAGATATGACTAAAAGCATGGTAAAATTCATTGCAGTCCTACCAATTGCACCAGCACACAAAGACGATGAGATGGAGGTATCTTCCCCCAGTGTGCCAGATACACATGCAGGTACCATTTCAATTCTTTATTTCTGATTCAGAATCTCCTAATTCCTAATTTACAAATTCAATAAAGAAAGTAACAACTATTTTAGACCTTCCAGCTGTACAGGCAACAGAGGAACAAGACATCAGCCCACCAGTTTCAACAACTTGTGATGGTAAAATATAATACACATCTTGCTTATGATAAGATGATATTAATCATGTTTTCTCTTTACTAGACAACTTTTATTACAATTAAATCTAAATTACAGCAATCCCACCCTGCAAGCCATCCCCTCAGCTACCCTTTCCAGTCCGTAAAATCTCAATCAGAGGTATATCATACTTATAAATTTTATTCTGTGACTGACTAAAAGAATGTTCTTATAAATCAAAGAATGTTGTTGGTGTTTTCTACTGACATACTTATATTATTATTACTTCCAGACAGAGAGGTGCTTCAAATGCAAGAGAGTGGGCAGCAAGTACTTGCATTTGATTGGGTGTGACTCCTGTGGGAAGTGGTTCCATCGGAAGTGCACCAGCATGACCCAGAAGGAGTATTTCCAGCTGAAGGACGACTTGGTGTGGCACTGTTGAGCTTGCAAATGCTAAGGTAAGAAATTCCTTTTGTAAATATGTAAATATACTAGTCCTTTTAATAGATTCATTACTATTTTTGCATGTATAGTTCATTTAAACATATTTTCCTATTCAAATCATTTATGAATCTATCAATTATTTTTCACTTTAAAAGTAAGGGAATTTTGCATTGCATGTTTTTTTTTTCAGCGCTTGATATAATAGTATTTTGTAATTATGTTCTTGGTCAATAACAGTTTTCTTTACAGGATTTTTTAAAAACTTTGATCCCTTACGCAGTTATTGGCCCTTTCACTATTAAGCTTGTTATCGCTACTCCTCAGAAACCGTAAACCGTAGAGATACAAAACCTTCACCATTGTCTTGAACTAATTAAGGAGACTTTTCAATCTATTCATTGCGAAAGTTTTCTTTGACCCCTTCAATGAGTAATTGCCCCTGAAAGTTTTTAAATTTTACAAAAAATTAAAAATTATCAAAACGAGAAGTCGTAGAGACATGAAACCAACTGCAAAACATTTAATGACCTTTTGTCTTTAAAAAAATATACTAGTTTTGCTCTGAAAGGAGGAGAAAAGGAGTAGTCACGTATAAACACAAAGTATTTGTTTTATAAGGCTTAAAAGGGACACAGCATTGCGGCACATTATCCCACATAGGAATTCATCAATTGGTACTAGCAAAGCAGTCAAAAATTTGACCTTTCGTTGTTTTTTCACGATTTTGATATTTTAAATGCCAAGACGTAAAATATCATAAAATGCTTATGATAGAGTTAAAAATGAACTGCTTTCTAAATCATTAATATACTGCTAAAATATTTCGTTTTTACCCACCTTTAAATCAATTTATTCCAATGCTGCGTAGACATATATGTTTGGTTATCAGTTTCTATTTTCTTTTCTTTAAATCTTAAATCATAAATAGCAATTATGTCAGAAGATGTTTGATATACTTATCGTTATATTCAAAGTCCCCTATGAAGGTAATTCTTGCCTTTTTCACGATCCAAAGACTTTTTTCTATAGGGATGTTGTCATGAAATTACTAAGGGAATTGGATTCCGAAGACACTTAAATCACAACGAGGAGGCGAATCCTGAAAAGAACTTACCATTCAATCGGACCCAATCAAATCTGGCATGTCGATGGGTAGGCCTATTCACTTTTATCTATTTATTGAGAAAAACTTTCGACTGAAATATCATATTGTAAGAGTTCTTTGTCAGTGAACTTTTTTTTCTTCAAATTTCAGATATCATAAATTAAAGCCATATGGATTTGCTATGCATGGGTGCATTGATGGGTGAGTCCTTAGTTAACTTCATATGGATTGCATGTTACCGTGCAGATAGACATAGTACCCCAACATTTCATCAACATATATTTTGTCCTGTTCAGATACCAACTGCAAAATGATGCATAAGACGGCACAGCATTAGCTAGATTATTCTATGTAGCGCCATCTACATACAAAATATTGATTACTTTTTCATTATGCGCCCGGATAGATAGAACATTTATTTGTATATGTTTTCACTTACCGCTTTTATTGGAATAAAAAATATAAAACAGCAAAAGAAGGTATCAATTCATAATAGATGATATTAATATCAAACGCAAATATTCCAGAAATTGAATAATAATCAAATTATGTGGAATGTGTCCAAAATATGCGAGGTAGATTTATCCCTCACAACCATCAACTTAAGCTTTTTACTTGCCTTAATTTTTTATTACAAAACTATCATCGATACTGCATTTTATCCATCAGGGTGTCCATTAATTTTGCAAGCAGACACAGGAACTGAAAATATAACCATGGGCGCTCTTCAGTGTTTATTTCGACACGATGCTGCTGATGATAATTTCGAATTTTTTGCTGAATAAAGTAAATTGCCATTTATAAACGAAGACTTTTTACACACAGTATACATGTATAGCCCCTATTTTAAACTGTTGAATGGCGTTTTAGGTATGTTTTAAACAAATACGGTGAGATGTAAAGAAAAACAAACGTTTCATTGATGATACCACGATGGATGAATGGTGGGTGAGGTGAATATCCATACTTCAGATCTCAGTGGTTGAACAATGAAGGGGTATTGGAATGTTGACCTACGATATAGCGGTCATGCTTAAATCACCTCAATGGGAAAGCATTTATAGATAGATATACAATCACAAATGGATAAGCATAATTTTTTAATCATGATGTCCCGACTTATTACACAAATACTTTATCGTAAACCATTTTTGAATGAAATGACCATATTTACAAACAAACTAAATAAAATAAAACTAAACACAAGGGTATCAACACCAATACTGAATAACAAATACGTTTATAATTAAATATGAACAGAACAATCCTTGACTAATCACAAATGTTTATTGTTACCTTAAAATACTTTGCCGAAAAAAAGTATACTGTCAAATATTCATTTTGGGAGATGGGTGCAAATTTACAAAAAAATTGAAATTACCTGATGACATTTAAAATTTAACGAGTAAACTTTTCGTAAGAGTAAAAAAAAACGACTTAAGGACAAACATACAATATTTAGGAGGATACCCGGTATATGTTTCCTAATATGTTTTATACAACATCCCTATTCTTCGTTGATATGAAATGCAGCCCCTCCCCTCTTCAAAGAAAATCAAGAATACGCATTTTTTGGAATTTCTGACTGAGAATGATTATTGTTCAGGAATATATCAATTTCAACTCTGTTTAATGAGACGTTTCAACTCTTAAAGATGATTCTTTTTTCCCTAAAATGCAGAGTACGGGTATGTACCTTTAAAATGTGATATTATAATGCCGTATACACGTATACATATAAACCTAACCGTTTTTTTTTCTTTGTCATATCACTAAATGAACGTTAAATACATGCGAACAAAGGTGTATCAACCCTACATATCTGTTTAAATTCAACACATTTTTGTCATTTATAATTACAAGAAGAGTGTGCAATAGTGTTAAGAACTTGATACATATGTACGCCCTTATCCTGCAAGTACAAGATGTACGAGACTATAGTGTATGACAACTTTTCAAAGAAATGAATCTACATATAAATATACTTGTAGGGATGATATACTAAATGTAGTAACCTTTTGTTGACCGAAACAAAAATTCTTTTAATGTGTGACAATTTTTGTGTTTCTTTTGAAACATTACTCAAAACCAAGATAGTCGTTTAAAAAGGCAAATATAACAGGTCATAGTTAGTTGGCTCAATGGGTAGATATATTGATTGATTGATTGTATATTGTTTAACGTCCCTCTCGAGAATTTTTCACTCATATGGAGACGTCACCGTATGCCGGTGAAGAGCTTCAAATTTTGACCTTTACTCGGCACTCAGGGCCATTGAGCAGTGAGGGATCTTTATCGTGCCAGCGCCTGCCGCTGACATGGGGCCTCGGTTTTTAAGGTCTCATCCGAAGGACCCGCAACTTTCACTTCAAAGTGCCGAGCGCATGGCGAAGGAACAGTTGCTACCCATTTTAACGACTAGGTCGGTCGCGGCCGAGATGCGAACTCACGACCTCCCGATCACGAAGCGAGCGCTCTACCGACTGAGCTACCGTGAACGGTATGGGTAGATATAACCTGCAAATACAGGTATTGGCAGATGGTTATAGTTCTTCACTGAAGATTATCGTAGGTCTCAGTGCAAATCCCAGTACAGGGATTTCTGCAGATCCAGTGAAGAACTTAAGAACTTTCCCAAGTGTCACGTCCCCTCCAACTCGGCGTCCAGCTATATGAAATAGAAATATACATTAAATTTAAGCAAAAATGTAATATGAAATAATTTTCTTAGACAGATCGTCTGGTTCTAACATGGGTGATAGATGGCTCTCATGTTAGGAATACCATGGAATGTGTACATACCTGAGACAGATCACGTTCTATGGTATTGTAATTATGTATATTTAATGATGTTATTTTGTAAGAACTACATATATTATTTCTCCAGTCTATGTAATTCAAATCTAAAGAGGAGAATCTATGCACAGAACCACGAGCAATAATTTAAGTAAAAACACACGAAACAAATTTCATGTTGTAATGACTACTAGTATTAATCATTTATCTAATATAGTACTGATAGATAATTAAGTGTAATAAAAACACAAAAATGTAATATAGCATAATTTTTTTAGACGGATCGTCTCGATAGATGGCTCTCATGTTAGGAATACCATGGAATGTGTACATACATGAGACAGATCACGTTCTATGGTATTGTAATTATGTATATTTAATGATGTTATTTTGTAAGAAATACATAGATTATTTCTCCAGGCTATGTAATTCAAATCTAAAGAGGAGAATCTACGAGCAGAACCACGAGCAATAATTTAAGTAAAAACACACGAAACAAATTTCATGTTGTAATGACTATTAATCATTTATTTAATATAGTACTGATCGATAATTAAGTGTAATAAAAACACAAATTCCAACTTATTTTAAACATGGAATGTTTTAGTGTGTTTCATATATTGTCAAAAGAATTTTCATGTACACTTGTAATATTCTTATTGTTTTTGTTGATCCTTCAAGTTTATTTTGATCGGATTGACCCTGATGTCCGCCCTGATGTTGGAGTAGATATACTTGTAAGTACACTAGTTTATCTTATTGATATATGTGTATATTTATAAATATTTATGAATAAACTGAATGATAAAATGAAAAAAAAATCAAAAATGAAATAAAATAAATTAAAATTTGATCATTGATATACCTGGTATTTAAACACTTTTCTTTATTTTATATATTTTAAATTCTACTATAAAAATTTAACTAAAGTGGATCTTTCAAATTTAATTTTATGTCATATTTACTTTAATATAAAGGACTAAAACGTTAAATAATTATAAAGGAACATGAACTGCATTTAAGGGATAAATTCGTTAATGAATTAAATCAATAAAAAAATTATTATACTTCGTCCAACTCAAAGATTAAAAGTCTTGTAATTTTTAGGAACGAGATGATCTTTTCAATACAAAGCTGCCAATTCACACTCAGATTTTGAGGAAAATGTTCAACAAGCGATCAGGAAACACCCTTTGATCCCAATAAATTAGACAGAATACGTAATTTTGTTCTCTCTCAATCAGAAAATGAATCGTCTGCGAAGGAGAGAATGAAAATGACATGCCTTCAGAACTGAATGACATTGAAAGAAATTGTAATTGTAGTCAGTGTTAAAGATTTATACATCATGGGTTCTATAAGCATTACCGGGTCTTCGTAATACTACAGTTTAAGAAATGTGAAAATTTGTAAATCGACTTTCCAGTATTTGTTTGATGTGGGGAAAAAGTCTCTCTCTAACTTCCTGAAACATTATTCAGCAAATGGGGCCATCCCTAGACGACATGGAATCACGGAAGAAAACCGAAGCATGCAGTTAATTTTGACGATGTACAGAGAGTGGTAAATTTCATTTTGGGTTACGCCAAGGAACACGGCCTCCCTCAGCCCGCTGTCGGTCGGGATGATGAGCCTCCCATTTTTCTTCCTCGTAATTCTAGAAAGCTATTCATGACCAGTACAAGTCGGCATGTGGTTCAGATGATATGGATATGGAAATAACGAACAGTATTCAATCTCAACGTCCATTAAACAAATTTACAAAACAAGAGCAGAGCAAACACGGACCTCCGAAACATCAGAGGTGGGATCAGGTGCCATGGAGGAGTGAGCATCCCCTGCTGACCGGTCACACCCGCCGTGTGCTCATTGTCATAATCGGGAAATAACGGAAAAAATCCGTAGTCAATTCAGTGTATAAATAATGGACTAACAATTGGTATGAAAAACGTCAGTCAGCATTTCATTCAATGATAAATTGTATTTGCTGACAAGGTCATTGTATCGACCATAGAATTTACGAAATGATGACTTTAAATGAGACTGTTGATATTCTTGTTTCATCAACTTGCTTGTCAATAATTTACCTCGTTTAAGAAATTGTTCATACGTAGAGCATGCTCTTGCGTATCGAATCAACTGAGATATAAATACTCCGTATGCAGGTGATGAAGGTATATTGCTGCATAAGTAAGGGAAGTTGACGATAGAAAAGTTAAAGTCATCACGTTTATCATATAGCTTGGTTGTTAGATTACCATTTGTGTCTTTTTCAAGTAAAATGTCCAAGTATGAAGCAGATGTGTTGGACTCTGTGGTATCTTTTATCTCAAGCTCACCCGGATATATCGTGTCGACGTAGGAATGGAAATTATCATTATTAATATAAGGAAAGTAGAATACCACTTTTACAAATATGTGACTGCGACTGGGAAAAAACATGAATAGAATTAACCAGAGAACATGCCAATCTTTCCCATAAACTTCAAGTGAAGCAAACATGCTTCAATGAAATACCGTACATTTTAGAAATTGTTCACACATTTTAAAACATGTACAGAATTACACTCAGTGAATTACAAGCTTAGTTTAGTAAAGTTTTTTTTATACCATCCTTTGGTTTATATTCTTTACAGCATTCTGTTAAGTCTGTTTCTTTTTTGGAACTGTAGGTTTTGGACATATGCATTCTTTGCTGTCTCTGAATAACAATGCTCTCTGATGTGGTCATAAATGTACCAATGTCGGGCAGGTTCAAGAACTTTGATGACTGATGGAGAAGGAAGTACACCTGGATTCGGAACTTTTACTTTTGCTTTTCAGTAACATGAAGGTGACAGGCTCAGATCGAGGAAGCATTTTCCCGACATGTCACAATTCCTGGATTCAAAACGAAATAAACCATTGGTCAAAGAGAAATATTACCCCTTTGGGAAGAATAACAGTAGTAGCAGTAGTGTTTGCAAAGGTTGAGGCAATTGTAAATTTTCCTGCACCTCAATGTAAGAAAGAACTGATGAGATTCTTGGGAATGGCGGGGTACTATCGAAAATTTTGCCCTAACTTTTCGACCATTGCAAACCCATTTACCTGCCTTTTGAAAAAGAATAGCAAATTTATTTGGAATGAATCATGCCAACAGGCCTTTCAGCAAATAAAAAAAATTCTCATGGTCTCTCCAGTTCTTTCATCACCAGATTTTGATAAAGAATTTTTGTTGCAAATTGATGCTTGTGATGTGGGTTGTGGGGCAGTTTTGTTAAATGAAAATTATGTTTGTCATCCTGTTGCTTATTTTTCCAAAAAGTTTTCAAATTGTCAGAAAAATTATTCAAATGTAGAAAAAAAGTGTTTGTCCATGTTATTAGCATTGCAACATTTTGATGTGTATGTGAATTCATCTGTACATCCAGTTGTTTTCACTGACCACAATCCACTCACATTTGTTCACAAAATGAAAACAAGAATCAAAGGCTTATGAGATGGAGCTTGGAATTACAAGAGAAAAACATTGTCATAAAACATATTAAGGGAAAAAAATTTAATTGCAGATGCTTTGTCAAGAGTATAGGTTAATTAAAATGTTGTTTTTTGAAATGTATGTAAATTTTGTAAAATCATTATATTGTTTCATTGTAACCTTAAAGTTTTCATTATACTCAAACTTTTCTTTAAGGGGGAAGGTGTTACGATACTCTAAAATCATTTATAGATATTGCGTCACTTAAGCTATTATTTTTATTGTGTGACGTCAAGTTCCCTTTCGGAAGTTCTCGGATGTTGAAAATGCACCCGAGGAACACCAGCACGCGATCGTCTGCGGCACAGGATTCAAGAGACTTTAGACACTTGGCACAGGAATAATGGACTTTTCATACTTCATAATTCGGCCTTGGCTTTGGGCTAACCGTGGAAGTATTGTCGTGTAGATAGCGATCAGTGTCCGTGGAGCTGGAGGACTTCCCTTTTGATTAACAGCTGAGTAAATTCTGTCCGCTATTATTGTTTACCCTAATATTTTCCATTATCATTATTTTAGATTAAAGTTGGGAGTTCTTTTGGTAATCATAAATGGATTCGGGATAGACTTTCAAATTTATGAAATAGAGAAATTGCTCCCTGACATTGCCCAGAGTTCAATTATTGAGTGGTATTCGCTACTTAGAAATATTTGTTCCCAAAAATTGTTTACAACACCATTTCAATAAAAAGGAAATATTTCCGGCAACATTATAGAAATTGACGAATCCTTGTTCGGGAAGAAAAGGAAATACAACAGAGGGAGTTGAAATTAAAAGGTTTGGATATTCGGTTGTAAAGAGAAAACAGCTAGGAATGCATTTGTTCAAATAGTGGAAAGGAGAGATAGAGAGACCTTAATGCCGATCATAACGCAAAATGTTCCTAAAGGTTCAACTATCTATTCTGATCAATGGGGAGCTTACTTCATTCTGAAGGAAGAGGGACACCTTCATGACACTGTAAACCATTCCAAAGAATATAAATCGGCAACGGGGTGCTGTACAAATACGATAGAAGGTCTCTGAAGTTTAATCTAGCTCAAATGAAAGGAGTATATCCAAAAAGATTTTCACAAATTCTCGACGAGTTTATGTATCGTTTTAATTGTGGTCATTCAAATGGAGATGTCTACTACTGTCTTTACCAAGACATAGCTAAATTTCAATAATGAACGTATAGAAGACATTCGGAGATATCTGATTTTTATTTATACTTAACGTTCTAATAAACAAAAATTCAGAACACTTCAATAGTTTTAAATTAAATATTCAGAAATAGAAATGTTTGTTAATATTGTTATGGGTCAGAATAACCCTAAATGCTAGCAAAGATCAATCACACAGTTTAAACTTAACAATAATTTATTTACAGTAATATACAAATCATTAAGTACAAATTTAGCAAAAATCTAAAAATACATACTTCAGAGTGTCCGTTGCTGCACACAATGTCCCAGTGAAATTATATCCCAGTAATACGTACCTCAATGATGCTTGTATGACAATCGTATCTAAGCATCGAATTGACAGGATATTTATACAGTAATATAAATCTAGAATATTCTAGAAATTGTAAGTACATGATATTCCTGGAAAGTTCTGGACATGAATAAAGTTCAAGAATGTTCTAGAATAAATGACTTATCATATTGACCACTCTGGAATGTTCAAGAAACTTAATGTTACTAATAATAGACACGATGAAACAATACAAATACAACACCTCCCCCCTTAAAAAGTTTGAATGTCAATGAAAACTTATCTTGTTAAAACATATTTACATTAATACAAACTCTAATTTGTTCATGATACTCTGGACAAGGCATCTGCAATAACATTGTCTTTGCCTTTGATATGCTTAATTGTTATGTTGTATTCTTGTAACAACAAACTCCATCTAGTCAGTCTTTGATTCTTGTTTGACAATTTATGCAAAAATGTCAGGGGGTTGTGATCTGTATATACAAGAATTGGATGCAATGTAACATTCAGATAAACATCAAAATGCTGTAAGGCTAACAACAAAGCAAGGCATTCCTTTTCAATGGTGGAATACTTTTGTTGACATTTTGTAAGTTTCTTTGAAAAATAAGAAACAACTCTATCTACCTTATCACTATGTTCTTGAAACAAAGCTGCCCCGATTCCAACATCACTAGCGTCAACAGTAAGCTTAAATTGCTTAGAAAAATCTGGAGTTGACAGAACTGGGTTGCTCATAAGGACAGATTTGATTTTATGAAAGGATTTTTCACAGTCCTTTGTCCATTCAAAGTTAACCCTCTTTTGTAAAAGATTTGTAAGTGGACTAACAACTGAGGAAAAATTTGGACAAAATTTTCTGTAAAACCCAGCCATGCCCAAAAACCTCATTAACTCTTTCTTGTTTGTAGGAATCGGGAACTTTGCAATAGCTTCCACTTTAGCCATAATGGGTGTAACATAACCTTGACCTACTCTATGACCTAAATACTCTACATAAGCATGACAAAATTCGCTCTTCTCAAGGTTCACAGTTAAGTTTGCTTTAGCTAAAATGTCAAATAAAGCACGCATGATTCGGAGATGTTCGTCCCATGTGTCGCTGTATATGACGACATCATCAATGTAGGCCTCGCATCCCTCGAGGTCTTGAAGAAGGGAGTGAATCATCCTTTGGAATGTAGCCGGTGCGTTTTTCATGCCAAAAGGCATTACTTTATACTGGTAAAGTCCATCTGGTGTAGCAAAAGCAGATATTTCTTTTGCTCTTTCTGTTAACGGTACTTGCCAGTAGCCTTTCAACAGGTCAAATTTACTGACAAATTTGGCGTTTCCAATGCGGTCAATACAGTCATCGATTCTAGGTATTGGAAATGAATCAGTTTTGGTAACAGAATTCACCTTTCTATAGTCTGTACATAATCGGTACGAACCGTCCTGTTTTGGTACAAGAATACATGGTGAGCTCCAATCACTTTTACTAGGTTCAACAATGTCATTGTCCAACATGTACTGCACTTCCCTTCTTAGGTACTGCAATTTTATTGGATTCAGACGGTACGGATGTTGTTTGATAGGCAGAACGTCACTCACTATGACATCATGACAAGCTGCATTAGTTTTCTTTGGAACATCCGAAAAGATTTGATGATACTCATTCATCAAGTTTTTAACTTGTTCTTTTTGGTGAATGTTCAAATGTCCAAGTTTGGCATCCAAATTAGCCAAAACTTCTGAGTTTTTCAAACGAACACTCTGATTACAATCTTTCTCATTCATCTCTACACTCGTATCACTTTCAATACAATTTTGAACAGTCTTAGCATTGGCTAAAGTGGAAACTGGTTTTACAGAATTTCGGTCACACCTTTCAAAATACTCTTTTAACATGTTAATGTGACAAACCCGTTTCTCTTTACGTCGACCTGGTGTCTTAACTACATAGTTTACATCACTGATCTTGCTTTCAATTTCATAAGGGCCATAAAATCTGGCCTGTAAAGGATGACCAGGAATAGGTAAAAATACAAGAACCTTATCACCTGGCTTAAACACCCTATTTCTGGCATCTTTGTCATACCACATTTTCATTTTCATCTGAGAATTCTTCAAATTGTCTTGTGCTAATTTACAAGCATTGTAAAGTTTTTCTTTGAAATCAGACACATAATCTAAAAGATTAAGATCACTAGTCTCAGTCAGCCACTTTTCCTTCAACAATTTCAAAGGACCTCTAACTGTATGACCGAACACCAATTCAAAAGGACTGAACCCAAGAGACTCCTGGACTGCTTCTCGTGCAGCAAATAGTACAAGATGAACCCCTTCATCCCAGTCTTTTTCATACTGGTAACAATAGGTCTTCAGCATTGTTTTTAGGGTTTGATGAAAACGTTCTAGCGCTCCCTGGGACTCAGGATGATAAGCAGTTGATCTATATTGCCTTATACCCAACTCATGCATGACTTGCTGGAACAACCCCGACATAAAATTTGAGCCTTGATCCGACTGAATTGCCTTGGGTGCTCCTACAAAACTGAAAAACTTGGTTAGGGCCTTAACTATGCTCTTTGCCTTTATATTCCTAAGAGGTATGGCTTCAGGGAATCGAGTGGATGTACACATAATGGTAAGTAAATACTGGTTCCCAGATCTGGTCCTAGGCAAAGGTCCTACACAATCCACCAACACTCGACTAAACGGTTCTTCAAAAGCTGGAATTGGTTGGAGAGGGGCGGATGGTATCTTCTGGTTCGGTTTACCTACCATCTGACAGACATGACACGACTTACAAAACTCAGAAACATCCTTCCTTAGCTTAGGCCAATAAAAATGACTCAAAATCCTATTATAAGTCTTATTGATACCTAAATGACCAGCCATAGGTGTATCGTGAGCTAAACTCATGACATCTCGACGATAAGCAGCTGGGACCACTATCTGGTGAACAACACGCCACACTTCATCTGGGGAAGCGTCAGGTGGTCGCCATTTTCGCATAAGGATGCCATCTTTCATATAGAAGCATTCTCCAACTTTAGTAGCCTCTTCTGGTGGAAGTGCCCTCTTACTAAGTTGAATGATATCTGGGTCTTTATGTTGTTCAGAGAGTAAACGTTCTCGGCTGAGGATGTCCTTGCCTTGGCTAACTAGTGGATGCAACTCATCATCCTCACCACCAAATTTTGGTAACAGTTCTTTCTTCTCTTGCTTCTTGATATTGTGTGGTTCCATGCTTGTTTGAGTGCCATCAAGGTCAGATAAGAAAGTGTCATTCAAATCAATATCAACAGAGGAATTCGTCTCGTCAAAGGCTTGAGTATGGTCTGCCTCCATTTCTCGTCTTCTGGCCATCGCTCTAGTAACAGCACAGGCTGGATAAATGTCATCATCTTCATCATCGCACATGACATCTGGAGTGATTTTCTCACAAACTATAGGATCTGGTACAACTTTTCCACCAGCTAAATCGTTGCCTAGCAACAAAGAAATGCCTGGAACGGGAAGAGTAGGTCGAACACCTACGATAACAGGTCCAGTAACTAAATCTGACTTCAAACTAATTCTATGCAGGGGAACATCAATGACGCCTAGCTCCACACCCTGTAATAAAACTGACCCACCAGTAGAAGTCTGCTCAGACAAAGGAAGCACGCCCTCTAACAATAACGTCTGTGCAGCACCAGTATCTCTCAAAATCTGGACAGGTTTTATTTCGCTAGAGTCACCGAGTGAAACAAATCCCTGAGACATAAAGGGCTTATAATCCTCCATAGAATCAATAGAACTGGACTGTGAACCCTGGACATCAGGAGTGTCAGAACAAATCGAAACTAAGGCTTCTCTATCACCTCTAACTGCCGCACAAGCATGTGGTTGAGTTTTATCAAAGTCATTTTTTCTCTTAAGTTTAAAGCATTCACTGATCAGATGACCTTTTTTCTTACAATAACTACAAGTAGGAAGCGACCCTATTCCAGAAGATCCTTCAAAACGTCCTGGACCGGACTTAGAACCACCTTGGGATGGAGACTGGGAACTTGTGAAAGACTGAGACCCTGAACCACTCTTTTTATATGTGTCTGAATTTGTAGAATTACTGCTAGTCTGAGATCTTGATACAAAATTCTTTTTATGAGACAGAGCATAAGTATCAGATATGACTGCTGCCTCTTCAAGAGTTTTCACATTCTTATCTTCTAGATGTGTTTTCAAATCTTGAGTAACACATTCCTTAAACTCTTCTACCAGGATGACTTGGCGCAAATTAGCAAAAGTTTTATCAAGTTTCTTAGATCTAAACCAGTGATCGAATAAATCTTCTTTCTCTCGTGAAAATTCAACAAATGTTTGATTATCAAACTTTCTATACTTTCTGAACTTTTGTCTATATGCTTCAGGTACTAATTCATATGCTTTTAATATTGCTGCTTTGACCTTCTCATAGTCTGAACTTTCAGCTACCCCTAGTGCAGAGTATACCTCAGCTGCTTTGCCAACCAGTACACTTTGTAACATTGTTGACCAAACGTGTTGTGGCCATTTAAGATTTTCTGCGACTTTCTCGAATTGGGGAAAATACTTGTCTACAGATTTTTCTTGAAATTTCGGAACTAACCTAATATTTTTTGCTGCATCAAATTCATTCTTGACAAATGAGGGTTCTGAATTCTGCTGTAATCTTAATTTCTCTAACTCAAAGTGCTCTTGTCTTTCTAATTTGTCTAATTCAAATTTCCGTTCACGCTCTCGTTCTTCTCTTTCTCTTTCTCGTTCTTCCCTTTCTCTTTCTCGATCTTCTCTTTCTAATTTTTCTCTTTCTAATCGCATTTTCTCTAACTCTAATTGAAACTGATAGTCTGCCATTTTATAAGAGCCTAACTCTGATCTAACTGTATATTCTGGAAGTTCGTATTTTTCAAAGATGTTTTCATCTACAAGTTTGTTTGCAACCTTAATTCTAATGTCTTGCTTTCTCTGTGAGGATTTAACTTCTAACCCAAAATGCATACCTAATGCGATCAAGTCATCCTTTTTTAACGAATCAAAAACCTGAACACTTGGTGAACTTAGAAAGTCTGTGACCGAAAACACCATGTTGATTTCTGCTGGCTTATAATCAAATTTAACGGTTCAATAAACAAAATTTTGACAATAAACTGCAAAAGTGCAAAACTTCTTTATCCCGGACGAGCCCCCAATTCTGTTATGGGTCAGAATAACCCTAAATGCCAGCAAAGATCAATCACACAGTTTAAACTTAACAATAATTTATTTACAGTAATATACAAATCATTAAGTACAAACTTAGCAAAAATCTAAAAATACATACATCAGAGTGTCCGTTGCTGCACACAATGTCCCAGTGAAATTATATCCCAGTAATACGTACCTCAATGATGCTTGTAAGACAATCGTATCTATGCATCGAATTGACAGGATATTTATACAGTATCATAAATCTAGAATATTCTAGAAGTTGTAAGTACATGATATTACTGGAAAGTTCTGGACATACACAAAGTTCAAGAATGTTCTAGAAAATTACCTAACATATTGACCACTCTGGAATGTTCAAGAAACTTAATGTTACTAATAATATACATGATGAAATAATACAAATACAACACATCTCACAACACCTCCCCCCTTAAAAAGTTTGAATGTCAATGAAAACTTATATTGTCAAAATGAAATATATGTACATTAATACAAAATCATGTATGTTCACGATACTCTGGACAAGGCATCTGCAATAACATTGTCTTTGCCTTTGATATGCTTAATTGTTATGTTGTATTCTTGTAACAACAAACTCCATCTAGTCAGTCTTTGATTCTTGTTTGACAATTTATGCAAAAATGTCAGGGGGTTGTGATCCGTATATACAAGAATTGGATGCAAAGTAACATTTAGATAAACATCAAAATGCTGTAAGGCTAACAACAAAGCAAGGCATTCCTTTTCAATGGTGGAATACTTTTGTTGACATTTTGTAAGTTTCTTTGAAAAATAAGAAACAACTCTATCTACCTTATCACTATGTTCTTGAAACAAAGCTGCCCCGATTCCAACATCACTAGCGTCAACAGTAAGCTTAAATTGCTTCGAAAAATCTGGAGTTGACAGAACTGGGTTGCTCATAAGGACAGATTTGATTTTTTGAAATGATTTTTCACAGTCCTTTGTCCATTCAAAGTTAACCCTCTTTTGTAAAAGATTTGTAAGTGGACTTACAACTGAGGAAAAATTTGGACAAAATTTTCTGTAAAACCCAGCCATGCCCAAAAACCTCATTAACTCTTTCTTGTTTGTAGGAATCGGGAACTTTGCAATAGCTTCCACTTTAGCCATAATGGGTGTAACATAACCTTGACCTACTCTATGACCTAAATACTCAACATAAGCATGACAAAATTCGCTCTTCTCAAGGTTCACAGTTAAGTTTGCTTTAGCTAAAATGTCAAATAAAGCACGCATGATTCGGAGATGTTCGTCCCATGTGTCGCTGTATATGACGACATCATCAATGTAGGCCTCGCATCCCTCAAGGTCTTGAAGAAGGGAGTGAATCATCCTTTGGAATGTAGCCGGTGCGTTTTTCATGCCAAAAGGCATTACTTTATACTGGTAAAGTCCATCTGGTGTTGCAAAAGCAGATATTTCTTTTGCTCTTTCTGTTAACGGCACTTGCCAGTAGCCTTTCAACAGGTCAAATTTACTGACAAATTTGGCGTTTCCAATGCGGTCAATACAGTCATCGATTCTAGGTATTGGAAATGAATCAGTTTTGGTAACAGAATTCACCTTTCTATAGTCTGTACATAATCGGTACGAACCGTCCTGTTTTGGTACAAGAATACATGGTGAGCTCCAATCACTTTTACTAGGTTCAACAATGTCATTGTCCAACATGTACTGCACTTCCCTTCTTAGGTACTGCAATTTTATTGGATTGAGACGGTACGGATGTTGTTTGATAGGCAGAACGTCACTCACTATGACATCATGACAAGCTGCATTAGTTTTCTTTGGAACATCCGAAAAGATTTGATGATACTCATTCATCAAGTTTTTAACTTGTTCTTTTTGGTGAATGTTCAAATGTCCAAGTTTGGCATCCAAATTAGCCAAAACTTCTGAGTTTTTCAAACGAACACTCTGATTACAATCTTTCTCATTCATCTCTACACTCGTATCACTTTCAATACAATTTTGAACAGTCTTAGCATTGGCTAAAGTGGAAACTGGTTTTACAGAATTTCGGTCACACCTTTCAAAATACTCTTTTAACATGTTAATGTGACAAACCCGTTTCTCTTTACGTCGACCTGGTGTCTTAACTACATAGTTTACATCACTGATCTTGCTTTCAATTTCATAAGGGCCATAAAATCTGGCCTGTAAAGGATGACCAGGAATAGGTAAAAATACAAGAACCTTATCACCTGGCTTAAACACCCTATTTCTGGCATCTTTGTCATACCACATTTTCATTTTCATCTGAGAATTCTTCAAATTGTCTTGTGCTAATTTACAAGCATTGTAAAGTTTTTCTTTGAAATCAGACACATAATCTAAAAGATTAAGATCACTAGTCTCAGTCAGCCACTTTTCCTTCAACAATTTCAAAGGACCTCTAACTGTATGACCGAACACCAATTCAAAAGGACTGAACCCAAGAGACTCCTGGACTGCTTCTCGTGCAGCAAATAGTACAAGATGAACCCCTTCATCCCAGTCTTTTTCATACTGGTAACAATAGGTCTTCAGCATTGTTTTTAGGGTTTGATGAAAACGTTCTAGCGCTCCCTGGGACTCAGGATGATAAGCAGTTGATCTATATTGCCTTATACCCAACTCATGCATGACTTGCTGGAACAACCCCGACATAAAATTTGAGCCTTGATCCGACTGAATTGCCTTGGGTGCTCCTACAAAACTGAAAAACTTGGTTAGGGCCTTAACTATGCTCTTTGCCTTTATATTCCTAAGAGGTATGGCTTCAGGAAATCGAGTGGATGTGCACATAATGGTAAGTAAGTACTGGTTCCCAGATCTGGTCCTAGGCAAAGGTCCTACACAATCCACCAACACTCGACTAAATGGTTCTTCAAAAGCTGGAATTGGTTGGAGAGGGGCGGATGGTATCTTCTGATTTGGTTTACCTACCATCTGACAGACATGACACGACTTACAAAATTCTGAAACATCCTTCCTAAGTTTAGGCCAATAAAAATGACTTAAAATCCTATTATAAGTCTTATTGATACCTAAATGACCAGCCATAGGTGTATCGTGAGCTAAACTCATGACATCTCGAAGATAAGCAGCTGGGACCACTATCTGGTGAACAACACGCCACACTTCATCTGGAGA
>PRKT01000661.1:75416-98843 GCA_003671525.1 Saccostrea glomerata
GTGCATAGTTATGATGAGCAAGAGTGCCTCTACAAAAATTGTGAATTTTATGGCCCCAGGGTCAGGGGTTCTGGTGTTAGGGTGGGGCTCTATTGATTATATAGTGAAAATACATTAAATCTTTGAAATTTTCTTCTCTGTCTCTGGGTAAGAAGCAGATGAACTACTATATAGTTATGATGAGCAAGGGCCCTAATTTTGCAGAATTGTATTGTAAATTTCAAGGCCCCAGGGTCAGGGAGGGGGGGGGTCTACTTAGGCCATCCTTAAAAAATTGTTTGTTTGGAATTGCCGCCTGGGGTATTTCAGACCCAGGAAGGAGGGAGGGATTTTATTTTTTTTTCAAAATGAAGCTAAATGATAAAAAAAAATAAAATCTCAATGAACAGTGGTGATTTCCATTTATTATCCTCCTTCTTTTATTAATATTATTTGGTCCGATTGTGAAAAAAAAAAAATATACTCAGTACTGAGGAATCACAAATTTTCGTGGGGGTTTAATTTTCGTTGTTCTCGTGGTATGACAAGACCTACGAATTCATGTCCACAACGAAATGTAAAATTTCACACACATAAGTACTTATTAATTCTTGATCCACGAAATCAAATCCCCACAAACCAAGAAATTTTCCTCAAACCACGAAAATTTGACCCCACGAAAATATGTGATTTAGATGTTAGATCTGTTCATTTATTAATACACGTAGTTTAATTTCAGCATAAAACTTCAAATTTATTTTAAGAATCTTCATTAAACAATACTTTTATCAGTCTATTTCGTAGTATTTCTCTTTGAAATTTCAAATGTGGGAAATGAACGATCATATTTTTTTTTCAACATGACGGACTTAACTTATCAACTTCAATGTATAATCTATTACAATAGCTCTTTCCAGCTATCGATGTTTCATTCCATTTAATTTTTTCTTCAACTTTTATTTTTATAGAGATGCAATAAATGTTCTGCTCTTCAACACAACGCTTGAATGTTTCCAACATGGTCTGACATTTTGGCGGCATTTACTTTGTCAAATCTCCACCTATAATCGCTATATCATAAATACTATGAAGAAAGCGTTTTATTGACCAGAGTTGTTAAGTTATTGTTAGCTTAATCCCGCATTTAAAAAGCTATTTCGACGAAAGAAATAACTAGTACTAAACAATGTAAGATGATAATATTGTGCCAATAAAATGTTTTGAACGGGGATATTTTAATTAGGCGGGCGGCAATTCCAAACAAACTATAATTTTATTTTGGCCTTATATACTGGAAATGAATCAATTGTTTGAAATCTGGTCCTTTGTATTTATAAAACATTTATTTACTTTTTGATAGGCAATTTTAAGGGTGCCTTTTAAAAATTTGTGCAACCTAGGGTCAGGGGTTTATTTCAGAGTGGTAGGGGCACTACTGATTATTGATGAATATTACTGATTAGTTGGAGTGCATTTTTGTTCCCCTACCCTGCATATGGGTATTCAGTAACCAAGCTAAGCGACTGCTAAGTTTATTGTTATGATGATCAATGGTGCTCTTTCAAAATTGTGAATGCCATATAGCATCTGGCTTAAAACATGTTATTGAATCAAATTCAATACACTGTAACTGGAAAGTTGTTGCATAATGCTCAGGTGACCTATAAGGCCCGTGGGCCTCTTGTTTCCTGAATTATCAGAGTCATTTATTTAACTAATGTTTAAGGCAGTTTCAGAACTTTTTGTGGCCAGTACATATTTAGGACGCAATAAAGCTAAAACCGTACCTTCGTCTTCACGTTGGGTCTGGGAATTAAAGTTTTCTTTTCCGTCGTGTATCTGACTCAACACAGCTCGAATGCTGACGTTGCTTGCTTCTTTATCAAGTATAAACTCCCCATCCATTGTTGGGAAACTCATAATTTCTGGCCCGGTTAGGAAATCTTTATCAGGTCCAGCACAATACCCCGATAAAGGTATATAGCTTGATAAAGCTATATAGCTTTATCAAGGTATTTAAAATACCTTGATCAAGGTATTTTATGTACTGAAAATTCAAAAAAATTCTTTAAAAATTAATTACTGAAAGTCGAGTTCTGAGTTTTTGTCAGTAAATTTACCCATGCATGTAAAATACTCAAACACAAACAAATCAGTAGAAAAACGTGTCGTGGGAGGAGACGTTATTTTATGCCTTCTTTTTGATACCAGAGTGTTTTTCATGCACGAATAGACACACTGTCAAAAACTCAGAACTCGACTTTCAGTAATTAACCTTTATCGGGGTATTGTGCTGGACCTGTTTATAACATTTAAAGCCTCTTGACATTCATCAGTCTATAGAAAGGTGCTGCTCTTCTTTGTTTGTTAAATGTAACAGGGATCTTACAATATCTTTAGTAAAATGTCTATTAGGACGCCATGCCAATGACCTTTTAGCTTCAGAACTGTTTGTCATATGTTATTGTTTCTTGTGAATATGATTCCTGATTGTTAAGAAATACAAATTAACATGATAGAGCCTCTCTCTCCTAAACAATTGAACTTTTGTTACAGGTATGAATTTAAATTTGGTAGGATTATAACAAATAAACAGGGGTCTCGGGAAATTATTGAAAATTTACCTAATGGCTGAACGTCAAGCTTTTCATAATTCTGCTATGATAACTTGTGGTGCCATGCTACGAATGATGCTTAGAGTCTCAATCACTTTCCCTTCAATGGTTTTAAGCTTTCTCTGTCCAAAAGGTAAATCCTTTATGATATTTAATGACATGATGAAATCTAGAAACCTATCTAATTTCACAGGATCCATTCTTTGTCTGACATCATTCTTTTCAGCCGGTGGAAGGGCACAGTTTTGCATTACTGTAGATTTTTTAGCTATGTAATAGCAGTATTCTGTTGTCTCAGGTAGAATATCTCTTACTTGCTTATATGTTTTAGAAAAAGATAAAACATATGGACGCTTCAGTTGCCAGATTTCTGCCTTTTCCATTTTATATGATTCTACTAATGAGTCAACCATACTGGTGCTACTACCTATGTTCAAAGAAAACGGGTAAATTTAACGGGAAAAAGTTCCACATCATTCAAACTTTTATTTCTTAAAAAAATATGTTAAAAGACAATATAAGTTTAATTCATTCACAATAATTAAGGTAAATTATTTACTTGACGTAAGGTCGTTATTAAAAAATAAGTACTCCGTATTGACCTATCAGATTACCGGATTTCACAAAGTTATATAATATAATGTAATAATTTATGTAAAAACAATAGTCTGTGGCTTTATGTCAGTCTAATAAAGATTCATCAAATTAATTACCATTAAGAAATTTTGGACCAACTATGATAATTAAGCGTAAATGAATAAAGATGATTTGACCCTCCGTATTGAGACCCATTCAGTAAATTTGTGTAGACTACAGTTAATAAGTGTGACAACACCATGTCAGGTTCAGGGTAAAGGACTGTCCTATATTTCTAAAATTATGTATACAAGTAAAGATACTGAATCTGGGAAATGTATAAAAAATTCTTTTATTGAAAAAAAATGTTTTAAAGAAATGTAATAATAATTTACAGGGTATATTAATCTGCAAAAGAACATAATTACAGACTTCATATGAAAGTACAAGGAAAATGCACTCTCTATACTTTACATATATTTCAATACATGTACAATTTTTATTAATTCATGTATATTTATAATTTCTAGTGAAATTTCCATCACAAACAGAACACGTTTACAGAACAGGTGGTCCACTGACAGTTCCAAATAACATCATGGATAAGGCATCATCTTTGTTGATGGTACAGAGCACACAAACAAGTCTCCAAGTTTCATAGTAGATGTAGCAATAAGTCCAAGGAGGACACTTTGTCTGTGAAAGGAATTGTCTACAAAGTTTTCACTCACATTTGCATCTTCCAATTTATAACTTAATATGTGTACTGAATGATATCAACCCACATTTCTGACATAGTTTCCTAGTGCTCTTTTGCAGGGGAATTCAGAAAGCTCTCAATATTGTGATATTACTGGGGCACATTATTAATAAGCATTGCTTACAGTATTCACAATAGAATGATTGGAACAACTAACAAGATGTGTTTGTGAAACACTATGCGCCCGGCGGCAACAAAGTTCAAAAAATCTATTTTTAGCATATTGGTCACAGTCAAGGTCACAGGGTTATTGACCATGGTGTCTTTTGAAAGAACTTAATCTGTGGAGTATGCATCCCTGAAGTCCCTATCTAATATGGTTCAAAAGTTATGGCAAAAAGTGTACAAAGCTAGTTTTAGCATATAGGTCAAGGTCACAAGGTCATTGACATTGTCGTTTGAAAGGACTTTATTGGTGGAGTATGCAAACCAAATATGAAGTCCCTATCTCCTATGGTTAAAATTTATTACAAACAGTGGAAAAATCTATTTTTAGCATTTAGGTCATAGTCAAGGTCACAAGGTTATTGACCTTGATGTCATTTGAAAGGACTTTGTTAGTGGAGTATGCATACCAAATATGAAGTCTCTTCTTATTGTTCAAAAGTTATGGCCAACGTTAAAATTGACAACAGACAGACAGACAAACAGACAGGACAAAAACAATATAAGCCCGGGATCTATCCATCCGGGCGTATAAAAACTGAAAGTACAATGTCTTGCATAGAACTGAACTCCAATAACTAGGTTGTTAATTAAGAAAAATTTAGAATATTTTATCAGCTTTAAAATGTGACAATTGTCAGTGAAAATTTTATGAGAAGAGTCCACGGATTTTTTCCGTTACATCCTGATTATGACTACGAGCACACGGCGGGTGTAACCGGTCAGCAGGGGATGCTTACTCCTCCATGGCACCTGATCCCACCTCTGATGTTTCGGGGGTCCGTGTTTGCTCTGCTCTTATTTTGTATATTTGTTTAATAGACGTTGAGATTTAATACTGTTCGTTATTTCCATATCCTTTCTTAGATAAAAATGTAACATTTTAAGAAGCAAGACATTTAAGAATGCCTTGCTAAAAAATTAAATATGCTAGTTCAGAGATTTTTGAGCAAGGGAGTCTGCAAAGATTTTTAACTTATCCTTATAAATTCTTCAATGAACGGTCTTGTATTTTATTAGATAGGACATTTGCCCACATTTAACAGATGTTTCGTACTGATTTAAATTTTCATTCCTTTCTAACATTCATAAGTATTCCAGTAAAATTGATCACAATGAATGATGAACTTTGAGATAACATATCTTCATAACTTTCAATTTACAACCAATAAGCGAACCATGCGACTTCACAACCATTGGACTTCATTTACGCAGTACAGTTAGGGCAACACTTCTATAAAATGTCACCGAATCCGATATATATAATGTTTAACAGTTTTATTTTTTAGCAAGACACTCTAGTTAACCCCTTTTTCGGTTGTCCTTTGACGCGCAAAATTTGAAGCAGATCCCAGAGACAAAAATAATCTTTTTCTTGTTTAACTCAAAAAAGCCTTTCCAGTCCGAGTAAACAATTTTAAAAAGCATCAATTTTTGCACATTAATGAGGAATAAGAATAACTCAAATTGGCTTAAAGGAGGACATACATGTAGGACTATAAATAGCTGCCAATGAGATAAATGATGGTATGTTTGATTTTTCTGGCCACATTTAGATTGTAGGGAGTTATTTACAAATACTTCAATACTGAATTTCTTTTATCATCAGATTTTTGTCATGCTTGTTCTCAACAGTGCGCACATTTGGTCTCAAATTAAATGTACTCAAAAAAAATTTCTTAGAAATTTGTATTGAAACATTTTAAGCAAGACTTCAACTTTTATTTGAAATTCAAATTTGGCAGCAGTGAGCGTGACTTAGTTTGATATTGTTTACATCGGATGTTGTGTTATCATGTAGGCATGGCAGCAAGAAAGCCAGTGCTGCAGAGTTTGACTTACTTTCATTTCTAGATAAATCCAATCTCCAAAAGATAAAATAAAAAATTCAGAATTTTAAACTCTGTATTGAAATGAGAATTATGATTTTTTTCCCACTCCTTCAAGTAGTTTGCTAACTACATAAATCTGACGTCCATCTTTTTTGACAGAAAATTTGATTTACTTTGAAAATACTGACTTACCTTCTTTACAACTCCACAGATGGACACTCTCTGTCCGTCCTTCTTTAACAGAACCTCAGCAGAGATTGTCAAAGGAGAGGCTGGGAAATTCCTTATCTTGGCCTCCCATTTCCTCATCAGGACAGCTTTATCGTCTTCTGGTAGGTTTTTTAAGTGTGAAAATTCTGTTGAAGCTGTCGACTTTCTGTAAGTTTTGATTGTCCTGACCAGTAAAACTGAAGACAACCTCCTTGAGATGCAGACATGGAGCCTTGCCTCGTTCTAGGCAGAAGACCTCTGGAGTTTAATAATTTATAATTGACTTTCTGATATTCTCAGACAAGTAACGAGTGTCATTATAATGGACTGGTTTAGTTCGCAGCAGACCATCCTAATAGAGGTTTCTCCTCCCGAGCCCGTATGAACTCATCCCCTATTGTATGCTGCATGGGTAGGTCTGCCCCACACATACCAGGACTAGATTGGTAGTTAGCAGTACCCTAGTAAGTGACCATGTTTTGAACAGATTTTATTTTTTATAACCATTTTAACTATTAGATGTGACATTTTCAGCAAATGACCACACAGTTTGCGTCACCGGCTGATAGGGATCTAAACCACACCGTACAGGGGGTTATTGTACATGCCATCGCTATGTACAGGGATGACATGTGGGGAGTCACCTCCCCTTATAATGTTGACAACCACCAGCTGGCGACACCAATTACTCATGTCCGCTTCATTTAGGGTTTCAATTATGGGCATAATTTTATTCGATGCTTTTTGTAGGGACCTACGAACATGATTGGTGTGCTAGTAGTGAAAAGAGTTTTCCTCACCCATCATTGCCGACAGGGGTTTGACTATGGCCCTCCTGAAGCCCATTATTGACAGTGGCAGCTTCCCTACCCCGGGCTTTGGACTCTTCATCCTCATACAATTTGTAAAGCCTCTTTGCAATTGTTTATCCGCACATGGTGCAGCAGAGGCCCATTCTGAGGGGAACATGTTATGTTTGCTGGACCCGTTCTTGGGGTCAACGCTTACAGCTATATGTTCCTTTGCCTGGTTTTCCATGCGCTGGTATTCCGTGGGCTTGTGTAAAATCGGCTGTGGGTTCACCTCGGATGTCGGATTAACGTTTTCTTTGTTGGTTTTCCTTGGCCGTCATAGACAATTGTTGATTCTGGACACAACAAGGTCTCTCCAGACGGCAGCATCTTTTACCTCTTGGTAGAAAAGTTCAACATGAGTTTTGATGGCCCTTTTCTTTCTCCCGTCTAACTCCTCTTTTCCCTTGCGTCTACCACCAGTCTGTAGAGTAGTCTAGATCAGTTCTTCCATCCGTAGATCTTCGGGGATCCTGTTCAAGTCTCCGTCTGGGAGTACCCTTGCCTGGAGCTGTTCAGGAGGTTCCTCGCGTTCTTAGCCTTCGTCTATTAAAAGGTTCTCAAGTCGGATGATACGCCTGTTGGCAGCGTCCAGCTTGGTGTTTGCAAGTGATAAATCCTGCCGTAAAATGTTGACAGTCGTCTGAACCCTTTTCAGTTGAGCGGAAATCAGGCTCATAAAGTTGGTCTTGTGACTTAATAATGGTGGAACTGACAAAACTGGGGTTGATGGTGATGCAAATGTTGAGATTGCGTTAGAGAGGCCTGAGTGTATTTTGACGAGGAGTTCCTGCACTGCTGGCATGACGGAAACTGCTCTCCATAAGAGTGTTGCTACCTAGGTAGAGGTCTTGAGGCTCACGAAGCCTCGTGATGGAACTGACTTGCACTTTTCTGTAAATATTTAAGATATATAATCAATTATCACTGACACATATATTTACAGTATCTTTTATAATACCTGTGATTTCAAAATAATAGTTACTGTACGTTTCCTCTTAATTCTAACATAATATACTTTTACCAGAAATACACAGTACCGATTGATTGTAAACTGTTTAACGTCCGTCTCCAGAATATTTCACTGATATAGAGACGTCATATGCCGGTGAAGGGCTGCAAATTAAGGCCTATGCTCGGCACTTACGGCCTTTGAGCAGAGAGGGATCTTTATCGTGCCACACCTGCTATCCCTAACAAAAATTAACTATAGTTAACTATAGTAAATCGAAGTGTTTAAGTTTTCGCCAAAGCTGTAAATATAAACACATTTTCTATTATTTGTTTGAACATTCATATTTGATTTCATCCAATAGTCTATCAGATCACATCTATCTGGTATGATTTGAAAAGTCATACTAATTGTCTGTAATGATATTAAACTCATTTAATACCTGTCCTTAAGTTTTTTTTACAGCCTTGGTTGCTTCATATCATTGTGTTTATATATTTTCCCATGATGGAAATATTTCAAAGACTCTTTATTAATGATGCTGAATAATTTTATATTTTCAAAAGAAGGATATGGAAATAAACGAACAGTATTCAATCCCAACATCCATTAAACAAATATACAAAATAAGAGCAGAGCAAACACGGACCGAAACATCAGAGGTGGGATCTGGTGCCATGGAGGAGTGAGCATCCCCTGCCGACCGGTCACACCCGCCGTGTGCTCGTTGTCATAATCAGGAAATAACGGAAAAAATCCGTGGTCAATTCAGTGTATAAATAATGGACAAACAATTGGTATGAAAAACGTCCGTCAGCATTTCATTCAATGATAAATTGTATTTTTTGACAAGGTCATTGCATCGACCATAGAATTTACGAAATGATGACTCCAAACGAGACTGTTGATATTCTTGTTTCATCAACTTGCTTGTCAACAATTTACCTCGTTTAAGAAATTGTTCATACGTAGAGCATGCTCTTGCGTATCGAATCAGCTGAGATATAAATACTCCGTATGCAGGCGATGAAGGTATATTATTTTAATTTCAAGAATTCGTCACATAAAATCAGGAAATACCAAACTACATTGATGTGAAAATAAGCCCGGAATATCGTGATATTAAGCATAAATATGTTTCTTTTTTATAATACTAACTAAATACAGCGCCAGAATCATCCGTCCCCGATTCCGAAGTCATTACACATGCGGTGCTTTTCTTTTGGTCTTTATCTTCTACACGGTTGAATGTCACATAATGACCAAATAACGACACTGTTTGAACAACATTCATATTTGCCATCACATTGTCAAACGCGTCAGTCTGATTTTCCCACAGAAACCGTTATAGGCAAATCTCGTAGTTTTTCCGAGAAAACCAAAGTCCCGAGGATAATGGAGCCATTCTTTATGGATTGATAAAGTTCTAACATAGTACATCCCTCGGAAAACCCACCAACTTTATGCAAGAGAAGCAAAACAGTTGATCCCTTCCGAATTTGGGCCGAAATTAATGCCAATGTATTCAAACATTCCCCGACGATTCTGTTAACCTTTTAATCCGACTGCCATTTGCATTCCCTGTATAACTCGGATCTCCTCGGGTTTCACACTTCTTTACCTGACAAATAGAGCGTAAGGGAGTCAGCCGAGGATTACCGATTGAGTCTTGGTGATTCTAAAATGCTGTCGGGGAATTCTGGATTATTTTGTCAGTCTGTCAGCGCACGAGAGAATATTCATTTTATTCATTTGAGGATAAAAATGGGTAATGCGCATTGTTAAATGACACGCATACGGACCTGAGAACCAAGTTATTAATTTTTTCTGAATTGGAAAGTTGTTTTATGATACTCATGTGGCCTATAAGGCCCGTGGAATATGTAATATTAGATTTCTATATTTTTTATGTCATAACCAAACAAATAGATAATCTCGATGTTGAAACTAATCGAGGTTACCTCTTACATCCATGAAATTATACAAATCGCTTTGTACATTTTTCTGAAAACCAAGCGGGACTATTTATTTATTGTTTTAGTTGGTTAAAGGCGGAGGGGTATTTCATTAGTTTGTTTTATTTTCCTTTAACAATAAATCATATGTTATTCTTAGATGCAGAGAAATCGATCAAACTGGGTTGCTGCTATCAAAAAAAGCTTGAGACAAGCTCTGGGATCTATTGTCAGAATACTGCCAGCTTAATTGGATCCAACTGTGGTAGAAATACAAATAGTAGAACTCTGCAGCTAATTTCTCTAATTTTCGATTCTTCTAGCAGTTTGCATTTATTCATCAATATATGCAAATCAGATTACAGATCTATCCTAGTTTAGTTCTGACAGGATTGAAAACAACAACACTCCAATCTTCCTCTTAGGATGGAACCATCTAGTTTCTGTCTACAGGCAGCTACTACAGGAGGAACCAGGGAATGAAATCCTTGGGGACTATCGGTATGTGTTAAATGACGATGGGAGACTATCGGTATGTGTTAAATGACGATGGGAGACTATCGGTATGTGTTAAATGACCATGGGAGACTATCGGTATGTGTTAAATGACGATGGGGGACTATCGGTATGTGTTAAATGACGATGGGAGACTATCGGTATGTGTTAAATGACGATGGGAGACTATCGGTATGTGTTAAATGACGATGGGAGACTATCGGTATGTGTTAAATGACGATGGGAGACTATCGGTATGTGTTAAATGACGATGGGAGACTATCGGTATGTGTTAAATGACGATGGGAGACTATCGGTATGTGTTAAATGACGATGGGAGACTATCGGTATGTGTTAAATGACGATGGGAGACTATCGGTATGTGTTAAATGACGATGGGAGACTATCGGTATGTGTTAAATGACGATGGGAGACTATCGGTATGTGTTAAATGACGATGGGAGACTATCGGTATGTGTTAAATGACGATGGGAGACTATCGGTATGTGTTAAATGACGATGGGAGACTATCGGTATGTGTTAAATGACGATGGGAGACTATCGGTATGTGTTAAATGACGATGGGAGACTATCGGTATGTGTTAAATGACGATGGGAGACTATCGGTATGTGTTAAATGACGATGGGAGACTATCGGTATGTGTTAAATGACGATGGGAGACTATCGGTATGTGTTAAATGACGATGGGAGACTATCGGTATGTGTTAAATGACGATGGGAGACTATCGGTATGTGTTAAATGACGATGGGAGACTATCGGTATGTGTTAAATGACGATGGGAGACTATCGGTATGTGTTAAATGACGATGGGAGACTATCAGTATGTGTTAAATGACGATGGGAGACTATCGGTATGTGTTAAATGAGGATGGGAGACTATCGGTATGTGTTAAATGACGATGGGAGACTATCGGTATGTGTTAAATGATGATGGGAGACTATCGGTATGTGTTAAATGATGATGTTAGGACTGCTGTTCCATCGTCTCACGGTCCGATATAGTTAGACCAGTCTAATAGAATTGAATTGGTTTGCGACGATATTTACTCACTAGTCACTATACAATTGATCTATATTCTTTAATACTTTTCAGACTAGTACATATAGAGCTATATGCTGGCATGACAACAGAAGAAGCAAAACTTGTGGGCTACATTCACAATTACCGGACTTCAAACAAAGCAAGCAGTTTCAAGTAAATTCTTCTTTGTATAATTTGATGTTAAAAATCTTTGTCTAGGTTACTGAAGATGCTTTTTATGTGGACGCTTAAGATTAGGATTAGCAGGATTCTCATGTACAGCCATCCAATAGTATGATTTTCTATCACTTATCAAATTTTTAAAATGAGTATTGTAGAATTATTCTCAGATATCCTAAGTGAGGAGTCCTCCCTAAGGGTAAACCCCTTCACTAACACTTTTTTAGTCTGCTGTTGAAGATCTTCTGAACATGCTTTTCAGCTATGTACAGTTCATGACGCTTGGCAGAATTGGTTGTGCTAGCCAGCACATTCTTCACTCCATATTTCGTTCCTTGAGAATTCATTCTCTTCTCTGTTGCATCTAGGATGAACAGTGTTTGCTGTGCTCCTTGGAACTAAAATGCAAGGATCAAATTGAACAGACTGTATCAATGAAAACTGAATTATTTAAACAATATACAATCAATCAATCATTAGATTTTCAAATCTAGAGATTTGAGTAGCAACAATATTTCTTGTTGACGGTCGTAGAACTGGTGCCAAAGGGGAAGCAATCCATCCGAGGATCCTCTCCATACTTCACCTCCATAGGTCTGTTCCTTGCAACGTCTTCTCTATTCTGCTGGATTTTTTTCCTGATTTACCTGATCAGATTTTGAACAAACTGTTTTCACAGGATGGTCTCGTCGTCATTTTTTAATTGTAAGTCCTTTGTCATCTACATGCAAACCATTTATTTTGAATGTCATTTCCTTGGGTTTTTGTTCTGATCATAAGTCCTTATGGTTTGGGACCGTCACCATCAATTTCTCATATTGAAACCATTATTATCTACATAAATTCAATATAGAGTACAAATTTTCTTTCATAACGATTAATTTATTCATACCCTATTTCATTTGTTAAACATAAAAAATTCCAGGGCACAATTTTCACAAAGTTGAAATCATAAGGAAAATAAAGTGCCACGCCACAGCATGATACGCCCGTCAAAAAATTATTATCAATTATCTTAAACAACCAAAAGTGCAAGAAAATCATGTCAACCTTGATTTTAGATTTCCATGATTTTTAAACTCCCTTAGAAAATTTGTTTATCCATCTCCTGTGGTGTAGGCATTAATTATAAAATATACATGTATTGCATCATTCATAGATTTCTATACTGGTTGTGTTAGACCCTGCCAAATGTCTATCATATTAAACAATATCAAATTAGGCTTAAAAACTTAATCTATACCTAATTAATTTTGAAAATGAAAGGCTGGCCATCAAATATAAAATGACCAAAAGTTCTTCTGTCTAATTCCCAAAGGATACACTGTCAGTTAAGATAATGCTCTGAAGAAATAATTGAGACAGCTATAGCCTTGCTACATTGAACACATTAATTAATCTTGAACTGCATGCTTGTCTACTCATTACTCCCAAGAGATTATTGGATCTGCACTATCTACCATAAAGCATTTTTAAAACATATGAAACCTCAATGATTTTTTTTGTTAGATTTAATGGCGCACAGGTTTTAATATGCAATTCATATGGACATGCTAATTCCACAGCATCCCCATAAAATTAGTTTTTTTAAAGTTCATAATTTTATGTAATATCAAAACAGTTTATTAAGCAAAATCAAATTAGTTTTATTAACTACTCATCAAATTCATTTTAAAACTTATGCTAGCCAACAAGAGCTATTTTTAATCCAACAGGATTACCCATTTGGCCCAATACTCAAGGGATATAGATAGCACCGATGCTCTTCCTCACACTAAACTCATTAATTTCTCTCTCTAATTTGACATGCAATTTTCTGTTATCAAAATTCATCTTGACCAGTTCGTGATAATTAAACTCATGGGAGAGGTGGAATTTCTTTAACATACATTACATTTGTTATAGATTCCTGTCAAGTATATGCTAAAAAATAAGTATTTTTCTTGATTTAACATTTTTCTAATAAGGATAATGCAATACTTTTACATTTTTTGGAGTATGTAAATGAAAAGAAAACAAGACATTTTTTTTTAAATTTCACTTAAATTAAAGGTCACAGTGACCTTGAAATAGGTCGCGACACACCCTCAACCTAAGATGCATGAAGTGGCCAAGTTTGATGATTCTAAGTCTAATATTTTTCTAGTTATGGACCGGACAGGATTTTTCCATATTTGGCTATAACTTTTTAATTATAGGTCAGAGCGATTATTTATATAATATTTTCGCAACGCCTTTGCAATGTGCTCTGAATATTTATCTGTAGGTTTTACAAATATTTCATATAAGTAATCTATGCTTCACGTCGTCAGTTAGTTGGAGGCCATGTACATGCACGGGCAAATCCAGAGAAATTATACCAATATTCTCAAACGAAAAAAAAATCAATTTTTTACTAGTAAGAAAAACTGACGAAAAGAAATAAATCTATTCGATAGTGGTTATGAGGGTGGGGGGGGGACGTTTTCATTCATAATTTCTTCTATATGATTATTATGATCAATAGGGTATGTAGGGTATTTTTTTTTCTTTATTCTATAAATTGATAAATAAATATTTAAAAATAATCCCGGCTGATCAGCTACATTGATTTTGTAATTTGTTGCATGGTCGTCAACTTTCCATATCACAACAGCGGAAGTGATCTTTAGTCATCTTTATTGTTTCAAAATATAATATAGATCTTTAACTTCATAACATACTTACATATATTCCAGTTTCAGATCAAAAGGGGTATCAAGCCATTATATAAAATGTCAGCATTTATTTAATACATGGAGTGTCCCAGAATATCGTACTTATCTCGTGCATGTAATCCGGTGCCTTCAAAAGATCATAATTTTAAAAAATGCTAGCTTAGTATTTAGGATGTGTAATTTTCACATTTTTTCTCTCCTCTGAGATTATAGCAATTTGATATGAATTCGTTGATTTGGAAATTTATAAACTTACCTCCTTTGTCTGTATACCCATACGCGGATCTTAAATGTAGAGGGTGATCGGCTAGGATTTGCAGAGTTAATTTTAGACTGTATAACACACTATAATTTTTAGAGGTGGTGGGCAACCAGGCTTGCAAAAGATAATTCCTATAGTTTGAGTATCGTTTGAGGAGAAAAATTGCCCACCGCCGTTCCTATATGATTGACCTTAACCCAGCAATTAATATAATTTCATCCCCTACCCAACCCATTGCCTGACAGGGGTTGCAGTATAGGGTTACATTTATTAAGGATCTGATTTACATAATTTCATGCATAAGTACATGCGCGAATGCAGTAACAAAACATGGCATCTTTGGAGAAGAAGAGACGCGTGGATATCTTTTTGAAATATGCGAACGATGCCCATTTGTTATGTCTTGCAAATGAAAAGTTGACAGATGCAGTTAAACTATTTCCTCTGATGATAAAAATCCGTCCTTGGGTTTTGGAAAGTAAGGTGCGAGACAGAAGCATACAAGATAACATTGATTTAATCATCAATTGTCGCCCGGAAAATATATATATCTACGAAGGACAGGGATTACGACGGGAAAAGTAGAGGTAACTCTACAGCGACTGGAAAATAATGACAATTATCTTCCTGGGATGTACTTTACATGTCTGTGTTATACTGTACTTAAATTAAAGTACATCGATTGTTTGTATTTAATATTTCTTTCACAACTGTGTCATTCTTCATAATAAGTTTAGTTTGTTTGTTTGTTGTATCATGAAAGGATATACATTTAAATGAATGTGAATTCCGACTGACTTTTGACTTTTTAGGTCACCTGAGTAAACTCAGGTGACCTATTGCTATCTGTTTTCGTCCGTCGTCGTGCGTCGTGCGTCGTGCGTTGTGCGTTGTGCGTCGTGCGTTAACATTTGAACATTTTCAGCTTCTTCTCTGCAACCACTGAACCAATTTCAACCAAATTTGGCACAAAGCATCTGTGGGTGAAGGGGAACAAAAATTGTGAATTTCATGATCCCTGCCCCCCTGGGGCCTGAGGGGTGGGGCCAAAACCACTAAAATTAATGCAATCTTTAAAAATCTTCTTCTTTACTCCTAGACATCAAGCAGTCAAACTGTTTGCATGATTGTAATCAGCATTAAGTCCTCTACCAAAATTGTGAAATTCATGGCCCTGGGGTCAGGGGTTCTAGTGCTAGGGCGGGGCTAAACAGGTTATATAGTGAAAATGCATTATTTCTTTGAAAATCTTCTTCTTTGCTCCTGAACATTAAATAAACCAACTAAGTACATAGTTATGATGAGCAAGAGTGCCTCTACCAAAATTGTGAATTTTATGGCCCCAGGGTCAGGGGTTCTGGTGTTAGGGCGGGGCTCTATTGATTAATATATAGTGAAAATACATGAATTCTTTGAAAATCTTCTTCTCTGCTCTTGGGTATTAAATAAACTTACTAAGTGCATAGTTATGATGAGCAAGAGTGCCTCTACCAAAACTGTGAATTTTATGGCCCCAGGGTCAGGGGTTCTGGTGTTAAGGCGGGGCTCTATTGATTAATATATAGTGAAAATACATGAATTCTTTGAAAATCTTCTTCTCTGCTCCTGGGTATTAAATAAACTAACTAAGTACATAGTTATGATGAGCAAGAGTGCCTCTACCAAAATTGTGAATTTTATGGCCCCAGGGTCAGGGGTTCTGGTGTTAGGGCGGGGCTCTATTGATTATATAATGAAAATACATTAAATCTTTGAAAATTTTCTTCTCTGCTCAAGGTATTAAGCAGATGAATTACCAATATAGTTATGATTGACAAGGGCCCATATCTTCCACAATTGTGAATTTCAGGGCCCCAGGGTCAGGGGTACCATAGAGGGGGGGTGTACTTTTATACTGAAAATGAATGAATGGTTCGAAATCTGCTCCTTGGTATTAATCAAATATCAAGGCCTAAGGGTCAGGGGTTCATGTATGGTAGGGGCACTACTGATTATTGCTGAATATTACTGATTAGTTGAAATGCATTTTGTGTTCCCTTACCCTGCGTATGGGTGTTAAGTAAACAAACTAAGCAACTGCTAAGTGTATTGTTATGATAATCAATGGTGCCTATTCAAAATTTTGAATGCCATAGCATCTGGCTTAAAACATGAATCAAATTCAATCACTGGAAGGTTGTTGCATAATGCTCAGGTGACCTATAAGGCCCATGGGCCTCTTGTTATTTCATTATAATTGAAAATTACAAATATAAATCCCATTATGCGCAGTGAATTGGTAAAATTGCCAGTTTGGATGAAATGATTAATAAATTATACTGACATGCCCATTTCTTTTGAGTCGATAAAGAAATATTCATGTTAATGGTTAAGGGTAAGCCCACTCTTATTGACAAGCAGCACATGTTACAATGAATGGAGAATTTTATAAGTATAAGAAGGAGAGTTAGACAGTTCCGGCTTCTGTGAAAGACATATTGAAAGAAGGGTGTAGTAGACAATGAATTTTTAACGATATTTCATAACATTACATCCAAACAGAAAATGTTACCACTTTGAGGTGTCATTCTTTGGCAGGGATAGACAGATGGAGAATATGTCAACTGTACTGTGTGAGATGAAACTAACATTGTTTGACAAAATTATTCCATTAAATTTGTCATTGCTAATCATGTCTCCTATTAAAGGTCCATTTCTTATCGCAGATCATACTCAGACTACGTTTTCCATTAGTATTTATCTTTGTCAAATGTTGATTCCATAGACGATACGTGACATTCATGCAGCACCGGGAGATTCCACGACAGCTTATTGTAGAGATGGGTTTACATCTGAGCTGGAAAGGTACCAGCACCGTCATTGATAATATCGAGAGGACCATTACCAGCACCGTCATTGGTAATATCGAGAGGACCATTCAGCACCGTCATTGGTAATATTGAGAGGACCATTCAGCACCTCGACCTCTGATCACCACCAGCATCTCCTTATATAGAACAGCTCTTCTTTCAACAACAATGGCGAAGACGCCGACTATAACCATCAGCAAGGAAGAGGATTGGCCGAAGCTAGCCACAGCTCGGTCATGAGATTCTAACTTGTCTTGTTTTTCTCCTCCTCTCGTCACTGTTTCTCATCCCCTTGTCACTTTAAATATTATTTATAAGGGAGTTATGAAATTGCATTGTTTTATCAGTAAACCATTATCTCCATATAAGCCTAAGAAATACACATTGAATTTATATATCAGGATATCTCTCTACATCTGAGAATTAATCGCTATGTCCTCATTCCTACTAAACGAGTTTTGCTGTATACAGTTTTATCTCAGATAAACACAACATATGATTATACCATACGTCAAAATGGTTGATTTAGCTGCAACTCAAGCAAATTACTTTTGCAATAACCGATTTTTTTCTAACAGAAGCCAAAAAGTCAGAGCATTGTGCTCTGACTTTGAAGAGTAGTTTGAAGAACCTGTAAGTTGAGCACAAGTAATTTAAGGAAATCTTAAAGAATATTGATCATACATATGCAGGTAGCTGCATTAAAATTACTTTCTTATATTCAAATATTATTCTACAAAAAATGTAATTTTTAGAAATGATGATTCTTATAGGAAAAGAAACGACAGAAAGGCCCTAAAACAAGTACACCTGCCTCTCTACCTTCAATGGTATTTTGATATTTTAATATTGAACATATTTCTTGGTACGTTAACCAATAATTTCAAAATACCAAGATTACATTTTTATTAGCTCATAAGGGGATTCTCATCTGATTTCCACATATGATTCTCATATGATTGTATATACATATGATTTTTATATGATCCACATATGGTTTTCATATGATCCACATTTGATCTTCGTATAAAAGGCAATGCACATGTGGATCATATGTGGCTAAATAACTTATGAAGGAGTGCTATTCAAAATGTTTTACCCTTTCAGAGAACAAATTGTGCTGAAAATCTCATTTTGATGCACTGATCGTTTCAACTTTTAACTTAATTATGAAAAAAAATACTCTTGAAGAAATATTTTATTCTGTATAATTGCAATCAAAGTTCTGAAAGTTTTTGGCTATACAACAGTTACTCCTTGAATGAAATAACATGATAATTGGTGGATAATTATTCAACATAATGTGAAGTAATGACACTCATCAACGCATCACCGCATGCAACATAGGGAACAGTTACCAAAACAATGGAATTATATGTTGTGCTTTAATGTGTTCAAACCTTGCAAAGTTTTAGGTTCGTTACTTTATTTTCTTTTAACCCCTGAATATTTCCTAAAATGTGCCCAAACACCGATTCAGGTGTCAGGTCCTCTTCCGTCGGCACACGTGGTGCCGGGTTGCAACTTTGTCACGTTAGGGGTTAAAAGGAAAAGCAGAAGGTCAGTGTAGTCGGAAAGGTTCGACCATAGTAGATCGAGTTTGGCGAGTAATTTTTAATATTTGCAAGGATGATTAACCCTTCAGGTTGCACTGGCCGTAAGTTTAGACCTTGAAAGAATATGGTTGCAGGGAATTTATTTTACGGAGTTTCAGACGAAAATACAAGTGGATGACCTTAGTCCTACTTCGAAAATCCAAGATTGCAGTCTCAATGTGTACCTTGTTTATTATTAGGTATGGGTATATATTTTTTAATGAAAATTAAAATTTGTAACCTCAGGTGCCTAAGATCGAGAGTGGTATGTTTATTTAATGGTCTATACAGATGCAACAAATGTGAATCCAACTAATTTTATAGATACAACAGGAGTTCATTTAGTTCTGCACAATTCACAAGAAAAATAAGATTATTGATATGGTTGAACAGTTCCCTGAAAAATATGTATCTCAGCTCTTACTTTTGGATGAAAGGGACACGTCATCATTGGGAGATATCTAATGTTTATTCAATATAAGTTTACATTAAGTTCTGCAGAGAGCAACAGTGAAAATCTTTGCAAGTCTTTTGTTGTACAGAAAGGACGAGAGTCGTTGGAAAAACAAACCGTGAGTAAATAAAAGACATTGAAATCCTATGCTCCTAAGGACATTCTTACAGATACAAGTGAAACACGGATGTTAATATCCTCTACTTAAGATGTCACATTTCCACGTGCAAGTCAGTGACACTTGTCAAAAGAATTTACTTCAAGGGACGTCACTTTTCCAGTTGCAAGTCAGTCACTAACATCTATTCTTGTTTCAGCTCACATCGAGATGAACGGTGTTGGCGTTAAAATCCCAAGATAAAGTTTTAGGAGCACGTCCACTCCCAATTAACTTAAAGCCCTACTTAAAACCAAATTTACATGGGTAATCTATCTATATGAAGCAGAATTTATGCAAAATCTTTTGCGTGAAAAGAAAAAAACACTTGCTGTGGCCTTCAACTCGACATTTAGATATATCGACGACGTATTGTCAATTAATAATGATAATTTCCATTCCTACGTCGACACGATATATCCTGGTGAGCTTGAGATAAAAGATACCACAGAGTCCAACATATCTGCTTCATACTTGGATATTTTACTTGAAAAAGACACAAATGGTAATCTAACAACCAAGCTATATGATAAACGTAATGACTTTAACTTTTCTATCGTCAACTTCCCTTACTTATGCAGCAATATACCTTCATCACCTGCATACGGAGTATTTATATCTCAGTTGATTCGATACGCAAGAGCATGCTCTACGTATGAACAATTTCTTAAACGAGGTAAATTATTGACAAGCAAGTTGATGAAACAAGAATATCAACAGTCTCGTTTAAAGTCATCATTTCGTAAATTCTATGGTCGATACAATGACCTTGTCATCAAATACAATTTATCATTGACTGAAATGCTGACTGACGTTTTTCATACCAATTGTTAGTCCATTATTTATACACTGAATTGACTACGGATTTTTTCCGTTATTTCCTGATTATGACAATGAGCACACGGCGGGTGTGACCGGTCAGCAGGGGATGCTCACTCCTCCATGGCACCTGATCCCACCTCTGATGTTTCGGAGGTCCGTGTTTGCTCTGCTCTTGTTTTGTATATTTGTTTAATGGACGTTGAGATTGAATACTGTTCGTTATTTCCATATCCTTATCTAGGAATGGACACTACAAGCCTTGCTCCGGATGCTGGATCTGATCTACATTTTCCAGATGACTGACCAGATTATAGTGTCAGAAACAGGTCCAATAATTATAAGCCTTACCAGTCCATTATGGGTGTTTTACTGGTATGCGAAGAAAATGTTTTGTTGAAGAGAATTCGTAATGAATTCTACAACTTGTAGAAGGAGCGGTACTGTTGGGTGCGATTGGATAGGAAATGGGATTTATGTTGCGATAAATCAGGAATGATGGATAATAACATCGTTCGCGGTTCTTGCACGTCGATAAGATGCCGACCACTTAAAATGTACCCGATTCAAATAATTTTTATCGAAAAAAAAGTTTGGTTTTTTTTCCGGATATCGAAACTGCGTTAAGTTTTTTTAATACGTTCGATTTAAGCTTATATTTTTCGTATGTGTCAGTTAAACACTTGAATAAAATGTCATGTACATGTATACAAACTCTCACGTAACCCAGATTATAGATGCCTCTTTAAAGTTTTAACATGGCGGCGGGAACGAGACCCAGACAAAAGGGATACATTGCACTCTGTTGCAACGTTTTTATCAATAAGGACACTATTATTAAAAACAATCTATGAATACCACGAAAAGGAGAGATGGTTTGATATTTGAGTGATTTATTACGTGGGAGTGATGAAAGTCTTAAAAACGGACTATGTGGAGGTGTCACTATGGAAACCAGAAGTCTCTGTTGAGACTGAAGCTCTACTGGTTTGTACTTATAGCAAAGGAAGAGAAAAGTACTTTAGAAATTGAAACTTTTCAACAGCAATAAATAGAACTAGTAGACTTATTGTTCAAAGAACAATAAGAGGTCTTTCCACCTTCTTTGAATTTCAATTTTGTTTTGAAATTTAATTCCATGAATAAGAAACCAAAATTGTCTTAAAGGATAGCAAAAATTAAAAAAAAATAAAATGACCTTGACCTTTGACATTAAAAAAATATTCAAGGTCAAGGGTCACAATGCAATTAACCCCATGCTTCTACGACTAATATTTGTTAAGTTATAAGGTTAAATAGTAAGTATAAAGAAGTTAAAGGGCAATAACTCATATAATGGGTCATCAGATCCTTTCGCACTTATAAAGTGAAGTTAGGCCTAAAGACCCTTAAGACATTAGTGAAGGTTTGGTGTCTCTACGGTCTACAGTTAGGTAGGAGTAGCGATTACAAGGTTTTTAGCACAAGGGGCAATAACATTTAAAGGGGTTAAAGTTAGGGGACAAAAATGAAATCTTTGAAACAGTTTTAAGAGTACATATTAATGATGCATTGACATTAAATATATGTTAAAAGACAAAAGAGATGTTAAAAAAAGCTAAATTTCTCAGTTTTGGAATGACCTTGACCTTTGAACTTTAAATGAATTTTAAGGTCAAAGGTCATTGAATCTTATGCAGTTGGTTCCATGCCTCTACGACATGTCGTTTTGAAAATTTTTAATTATTTGTAAAATTCAAAAAGTTTCAGGGGCAATAACTCATTGAAGGGGTCACCGGATGCTTTTGCAATATCATTGAAGTGTCTACTAAATTAGTCAAAGAGATTAGTGAAGGTTTCATTTCTCTACGGTATACGGTTTCAAAGGAGTAGCGATAACAAGCTTTTTTGCGAAAGGGGTAATAACTCCAAAAGGGGTCATTGTTCACATACACAGGTTCAACTGCAAAAATCTTTTACGGAGTACATTCTTAAGAATAAAAAATCTTTTGGATTGATCTTGAAACAAAAAAATCACACGGCGGAAAAATAATAACAAATAAGGAAAAGAAGAAACAGAAGGAAATCAATAGGTGTTTCCACCTTTCTGTGGAAAGACCTAATAATGATCCTTGATTAAGGATAACAGGGCACTTACGGTAAAAATGACGGCGTTTGCCGATGATTGCCGATGTCGTAACACTGTTTCTGTCTAAGAGTTATCGACCGTCATAAACAAGCATGGTTTTTCTTCAACACAGCTTGATAGACGCTAGCATTATTCATGCCATCAGATGAGAGAAATATACATAACAGAGGAAAGAACAAATGTTAGATTGATAGAAAACCATGTTATAGTACAAGGGTGCTAATCTACGTCATCACCAGGATAACGTCGGTAAAAACAATCCGCCATTTTCCATCGCTTCGTTGGATAAGTGAGTGAAAATTTTACACAGGGACAAAATCTTACCAAATGTTTCATTCCTACGGAATCACTCTTTGCCTTCTCTTATCCGCTGACACTGTAGAACTCCCGAACAAGCAGTCTTTTCTGAGATCATGTCGCATTTATTCAAATCAGTGCAAAGGTAACGTTGACACACATACCCTGTTGACCGAGTAAATTGCAAAAGTTCCTAGCAAATATTGCAGATTTTTAAACAGGCATTATCATATTCAAATATGCCTGCAACAATGAATGTATGCACTTAGTCAAGCGTCATACAAATTAATATTTTTGTCAGTTTCTTATATTTTTACTATATTGGTAACGTTCACACATCATTTTTGCAAGATAACGTTTACACTTTCTTGTAGAAAATCCAATTCATCAGAAACATTACCACGCCTGCTACTCGATCAGCTGCATAACCAGCAGATATGTACATGTATATATGACAATCAAAAGAGATTGATTTCCGGTTATGCATTTGATGCTAATTATATTCCATTACATATAAGAAGCTACGTTGCATCGTTTTAGGGGGGGGGGGGGGGGA
>PRKT01000661.1:104979-139979 GCA_003671525.1 Saccostrea glomerata
CCCCCAGGCCCCAGGGGGTCAGGGATCATGAAATTCACAATTTTTGTTCCCCTTCACCCATAGATGCTTTGTGTCAAATTTGGTTGAAATTGGTTCAGTGGTTGCAGAAGATGGACCTACCAAACATCAAAAACAACATTCAGAAACATCAATACAACATGCCATATGAAGGACAACTTAGGTGGTGGATATCCTACTTAGAATATAGTCAAAGATGATGAGTGTTCCCTATAGGACTATGCCCTTGAGGAGCAATCTGGTAGTTGCCAAACTAGAAGGCAGACACAGAAAATCTTAAGAAGTTTTAGTAGAGATCTATATCCATCTTTTTTAAATGCTGGACAAGGAAAAAGAGGAATATAAGAGTCTATTTTGTGTTCTTCCAGATTATTTTGTTTAAAAAAGCGGTTTATAAAAAAACTTAAACTTTCCCAAGTTATGTTATATCGTATTACATAACTTGAAATAAGCTTCATTCCTTATAATTTAACTTAAATGTAGCTACAGAACTGTAGCTCTCTGCTTGACAAAATTCGGATAGATAAAGCAGAGAGCTACAGATCCAAGCGTTGTAAAATCCTTCGATTTACGCCGACGATTTTTCGTCGCTCACAATGGGTATTTATTCGTGTATTATATACTTTCCCAAGCTTTGGAAAAAATTTAAAATGGTATTTCATAATTATTTATACATTCAACTCCGATTCCTTATCATTAACTTACCTCTCAACGCTAACAAATGGCTGGTTGTGGTTACAGACGTCGAAATGGAACTCATTTAAACCGACATTACAAAACTATATTAAGGACTGTTTCGGACCGTTAAAAGGTAAATGAAGGTTAAAATGAAGAATTAAAATACTTGAACTATTATAAGTTACCATTCTAGAAGCATGAGAAAGATGTTTCTTTAGTTCTAAGTTTCCTAACCCATGAATATATCTGTCAACCAGAAAACTCTCTAACGTGCGAGTACCCATTATTGCCGAGTTATCATTATTGTCGTTTTCAATATAAACTCCGCCAATCTTTGTTATTCTTTGATTATGTCGTAAAATACATAAATGACGTCATTTTTGTAAACGCTATAGGTGCAAGAGAAGAAATTTTGTCATCAAATTTAAAGATTTTAGCAGTATAAAAGGTAAGTCTTGCAATTCACAGCCATTACGATACATGCGACAACACATGCCATCCTGCAAATATTTTTTTAAACTGAAATTTTTATTGAAGCCTTCAGCTTGTAAAATTGAAATGCAAGAAAAATAGCTTCTTGGTTAAAATCCTTCACAAATACATTTCTTTCAATGTCTCAATTCCTCCATAAAGTGTTTAAACTTCACTTAGTCTCAATGTCAACAACTCGCCATTTTTTATCTCCAACCGGAAGTGAATCAAATAACCCGCCTTTATCAAAAGGGGCGTTACTCCTATAAAATGAGCTACTTCACTTTTCTTTTTTTTTCACTGAAAGGGATATCTATATTTTATTACAAAGAAAACACAAATCAAGTTTAAAATTCACTTTATTTCATATCAAGATGCGGAAAAGGAAAATCACACAAATAAAGATGTATTGAATGCCATCAAGGATGCAAAGTATCACAATTCATAAGTAAAAGCAGCCAATAAATACAACATACCAGTTCGGACACTGAGGTATAGACTTTCTAATCAACTGAAGGGATATCCTGCAAGATGCCTCAGTCGAGGTCAAGAGGACAGCCTTGCAACATACATCAAATATTGTGCAGAGAGGGCATTTCCTCTTATATGGAAAATGATCAAGGTGAAAATTTAAATAGAAATTTCTTTACTTGAATTATTATGACCAAAGGAAAAACTTAGAAGCCAAAAAAAAAAAATTCAAATCATTTTGCACAAAGAAAATAAAAATAATGAATATACATGTAACACATGTTCAAAGTTAAAAAGAAAAGTAATCATAATTAAAAAACAAAACAAACAACAACAACAAAATTGGTAAAAATAATATTAGTCAACAGGCTTTTGCAAGAGAAATTATAAGAATGAACAATAATGCAAATACAACAGTGAGCACTAGTAAAGGACCATCAAACGAGTGGTTCAGGAGTTTCTTGAATAGAAATCCAGACATTGCCCTTCGCATGCCAGACTCAATTGACCGTGGCAGATATGGTATGGCTAATGAAACAGTCATGACCGAACACTTCAATTTGCTGGAGAAATGCCTAAAAAATTTGGGTAAGGAACTTTTTTTTTTTTAAATTTAATCTGATTTTTTTTTGACACGTAATAAATTTTCATCTGGATTTGAAATAAACTTCATCTTGTTCATTGTCCATCACGTTTCCATGCTTACACGTTGCACACACTATGGCTATTTCACCTACTGAAATAGCATCACAAATAGGAAACTCATTGCATTTTAGCTTCAATCAATATCAAATAACTATGTTACGATACCTTCGCAAGATGAAGATGTCGTCAAAAGGGATAAAGGAAAGTCATTAAATACATACTACAAATAAAATATACCCCAACAACTATTTTTAATGGCTTAAAATAGCGATGCAGTTTTTGAATTATCCACTTCCGGCGAGATAATCCTACTTCCGGTAGCATTACTAGCATTGACCTAGTTTCAAACCAGCGTCAGGATAAGGATCAAACCAGGATCTGGATAAGGATAACTAGCATCAAAATCGGCAAGCAAAGGAAGCATCAGCAAGCATAGGAAGCACCAAAATCCGCATTGATGCTGTAACAAAAAAATTATTTCCCTGCAATGTACCGTTGGACTTGGACATAATATGAAGGTAGATATCGTCAACGAATTTCTAAACAAGAATTCAAAAGTACATGTTGCGTTACGTTTTATTGTAAAATAATTGCAAAATTAAAAAAAAATTAAAATAGCAATATACATTTCAATCTTCCATCAGATTCTCTGAAAGATGCTGGCGGCCATCTTACACAGGAGACAGTGGCCCGACACGGCCAGATGTTGGGGTCTTGTGGGAAGACGTTAGACAAAATATTCATGGAAGCTGCTGATCTCAATTTTAGAGACTTCACTAAACATGAATCTGACAAATTTTCAAGTGATTTTATCTCACTTTGTTAAACTTCTACACAAAAAAGTTGTTCTCGGCTATGTTAAGGAAGGACAGAGTTCACATTCCTTGTACATCGTATTGAAAGTTTAATTGTGACGTCATTGAAAATTAATAAGCTACAAAAATTAATTAACGACATGATCATGCGTAAATAACAACTTGAATTTATCTATTTTATCAATTATTCATAATATCTTGAAAAATTGCAATACTTGATAGCGAGACAGTCGAGTAATAGAAGAAAGCCTTTTGTCAAGTATGACGTCATCAGCTTTGACATGACGCAGCACAAGTGATCCGGATGAGTAAATTCACTGGTTTAATAATTACAAGAATGCTTAAATAAATATGATACCGTTGCTAGTTTTTAGACCTAATCATTAAAACTAAAAGAAAATAATTTATTAAATACAATGTGTATAGAATATGAATTTATCTAGTAGCATTGAAGCTGCACAGGGATAAGGAATATAGAGAATATCGCTAAAACGATGAGCGTATTAGTGATATACATCAAAAGTGTAAGGGCATAGACTGTTTTGTTTGAGCTGAAATTTGGAATATTTATTGCTCATATAGTGTATATTTTGAAAAGTGCTGGGAACTGATCCTGGTCTGCATAACATTAATTTTATTTAAAACAGAATTTAAGCGAAGTGGAAATTGTTTAGCTATTATAAGCATTTTCGGCAAAATTTTAAGTACTTCGCAAACAGCACTGACTAGCTCCCAGCACTTTTTGCGTAGAGGATATAAACCTCTTTTAATGTGTATCAATAATTTTCTTTAAAAACAAGCGTATGCCCTTGCACTTTCCACATTTCCTACATTCAGCTTTACAATTCTATTTTTATACAAGTCACGTGACAAACAGCTGATACGTGCGGCATAACTGGTAATAACTACGGCCCAGTCCTATCCATTATTGATAGCTATATTACCTTTTCTACAAGTATTCAGTTGCTTTGTTAATTTTTTTTAAGAGAAGCAATACATATTAAAACGGTGCAAAGGTCACATTTTCCATATCGGTCCTTAACATAGCTGACGCAGGTATGTTAAGGAAGCATACAAGTCATTTTTCGGGAAATTCAGACTTTTTAAAGGAAATTTAGTTTGATAATTTACCAAAACCGCTGATAAGCGTAAACTATCATTATTTATTGCATAAAGATAAAAGAGTGTCTTACGCAAAGACGTGCAACACCACCACGGCATCACGTGACTTCTATTAATAGCAAAATTTTCCTTAATAAAAAAGCGAACAGAACAATACCCCGGAGTTTAATAATTTCTTTGAGTAAATAATGAAGTTAAAAAACATCTATTTTGCCTAAAAAATGCTGCTAGAATCCCACTGTCCCGTTAGTAAACTAATTATTCCACACATTCGTACTAAACCTTACCCGATGTTTTGAATTATTTACCTTTGGTTCGAGATTTTTCGTAAAACCATGCTTAACTCGGGATTCTAGCAGCACTTTCCGAATTTTTTAGGATGCAAACTTTCCATCAGTGCAAATTTTATGTTTTGAAATATACAGCTTATTGTTGTTCTATCGCATTATTTTTGTCACAATCGACAGAGGAAAGGCCGACCGGGATACGTATATAGCTATTCTTGAAAGAGAATATAATCGATGAATATGAATTAGCATACCTGTTTGATTAACTGAACTCCAAATGAATTTTACAAAATATTCACTATATTTGCTTTTAAACTCCATTTTACGTATCTTTATTCATGCCGTCATAGCCAAATTCTCTTTACACGACATGATCAATTCCCGATCAATATTCTCAAGTTACTTGATGTATACATATGACGTCATCAGTGGTAGATTTAATCAAAATGACAGAATACATCATAACGAAATAGGAACATTTTACTTTTGTTAATGTTTAAACGTATCTATCCATTTTCTACAGTTAAATTACATCTCTAAATACCAATTTTACAAAAAAAACTTGTGTTTTAAAATTGACGTCATCACGCCTACTATGACGTCATAATGTAGCACTGACTTGGTCAAGGTAAATTATTTTCTATACTTCCTTATTCCCCCTGCGGAGTTCCTGACCTATCATTTCACGCTTTTCAAAACCTTTCGTTCGATGTTAATGCTTATTAAATACATTAAATTTACTAAATTAACACATTGTAATATGTAAACAAATTTCATGAATATTAAGAAAAAATGACAGAATTTAAAAATTTGGACCAAAATAATTCATTTAGGCCTCTTGAATTTTTTTCCTGGTATAGGTTGTCATAACCAAGGAACATGCAGAAGTTAAACACTAAAACAAACATTGAATTACATGAAAGATACTCATTTATAACAAATCAAACCAGTGTACATGCTTTACTGTAGTGATTTTGAAGTAATTTTCTTTTGCATCCCCATCCACTGATGATCAAACTTTGAAGATGGGTCTTTAACACTAGGCAATTCGGGAAATGTCAGTGGATTTGCCCACCTGCGGTCTTTCCCTTCCAGCCTTCACTGTATTGTTTACTTGCATAAGTTTTTGCTTCATAGTATCAATAACTTGCGTAGACATTGTCACTTCCTTGGCAGAATTAAACGACTTAGTGCCCTGTAAGTTGAGCTGAGTTTTAATCTTTTTCATCTAGAGTTCAAACAATTTTCATTTATATATTTTGGTCTCCTTCTTCCATCAAAGTCTGACCTATATTCCACTTGTACTCAAAACTTTCTCTTGGGCTGAGTTTGACAGCAATATAGTCAATATATCGCCAAAGTCATAGTTTGTATTTTACGTATATGCCCAAGTGCAAAATTTGAATTCCGCAGGCACCGTTCCCCATCTCCCATTCAGTAAGCTGCAGCTAAGCATCACAGGTGTCATTCAGCAATGAAGCCATCTTCAGGAAACTGGAAACAACACTGTCAGATGTTTTTACCGATGCCCTCAAAACAACAACAGATGCAATAAGGATATGGAAATAACGAACAGTATTCAATCTCAACGTCCATTAAACAAATATACAAAACAAGAGCAGAGCAAACACGGACCTCCGAAACATCAGAGGTGGGATCAGGTGCCATCAAGCACCAATGCCCTCCACACTGCCACAAGAGCAATCTTCCACACAACCACTGCTATATTCACTTTGCCGTAATTGTCCTCCACACAGCCTTTACACTCAATCATCAATGCCTCTCACAGCCATCCTCAGGACTTCGGGATGGAGTTTGTGCAGACAAAGCATAGGGACCAGCAAAGAGGATAACAGAAGAATTCTAAATAAAGTCATTCTTATCAAAATACTTGTCTCTTGATGAAATCTATAATAATGAGAAGTCTTCTGTTTCCTAGAGGGATCACTATATTATTTTGCCATTAAGCATTTACATATTTTTGTATATCTTGAGAGGAATACGGAGAGCTGATGTCCAGCAATTCATCGCCAAGTTCGTTCATCATTTTGATTCAGCCAGCTGTTACCATGTTGGAATAATTGCTTTTTGGTAGTTATGATTTGTCTCATTTTACATGTATAAACTTAAAGTACTTTATTGACAATGATACATTTTGCTACTGAGCTTATTTTATTTACAGATGCCTGACAAAACACATAGTTACTAAATACTAGTAAGCCTTACTGGCGTGTAGATGAGTCTGAAGAGCCTCAAACACTCCCACTTCTTCAGATATCCCTTTTGATAGGGTCACTAAGAAAAGGTCAGCATGCCCCATTTCCTCTAACAGAAGACCTCAAAACACATGAGACATCTCCTATCAAAAGTCTCCCTAGAAAACATGCAGCTACTACTACCAATCCTTACATAATTTTATCACCTGGAGTATCTACTGAGGTGAGATAATTATTAAAAAGGAAAAAGTATACAGAATAAATAATAATGTATCTATGTAATAAACATCCAGTATTTGATATATTTAATTATATATCTGTAATCAATTTTTTCTCTTTTATTTAGACGATAAATATGCAGGCCACCACTAATCCTGCATCTTCGGATATTTCAAGGAAGACTGATCAGGATATTTTATCCCCAGGTAAGTCATAAATTCTGTTACAGAATAATCATACTCTGAATTTTAACTGTCAAAAAAATTCCTCCCCATTGCTTCGTGCTGTTTAATTGTTTTATAAACAAGTATTGTTTTAGACTATAACATTATAAACAAAAGGCCCCATGGCCACATCGCCGACCTGAGCAAATCGTCTAAGAAAAAAACAAAAATCAGATCATAACTGAAAAGTTTACTTTAGAAGGGGGGGGGATAAAATACTACTTTAGAATGCCTTCATGTTAATATAGAATATGATTTTGCTGTTCTTGATAAAAAGATTTAAATAAAAAATCTTCCTATACTATCACGAATCATTGCTTTGAATCACTTGAGAAGATGATCTTTAGAATGAATTTTCCTATATATTCTTATGTAAAACTTTGATCGGCCATGTTAGGATGGCTAGGTTCGTCAATAACAACACCGAGTTCACACACACGTTTATTCAATATGGCGCTAAAACTAAAACGTACATATCCAGTCGTACATAAGAAGGCTAAGCACAATTAGACAGTTCGTACTTTAATACAGTCATTTACTAAACATTTACTAAACATCTCCCCTCTAAAAGTTTATGACTAGGATTTCACAGAAAATGACTAGAATAAAACGTAAGCTACAAATAAAACTCATCTAGCATGCATTACCTGTTACATACAAATCAGATCATTATAACACAAAGAGTTCACAAATGTTCATTCGTAGTCTTTGAATCTTATTGGTCAAGATCTTCAGATAAGATCGTGGCACCAAATATTGTCAAGAATTTGGGCATAAAGAACGTTATGACCGAAGCTGCCTCCGTCAAGAAATTGAAAATAACTGTGTTTGGATTTTCAACCCGGCACATGCTTTCCATTTCGGATGTGTGTGGTAGCGGAGGATAGGTGAATTTCACATTCCTAAGAGTTATCTCCCGTTGTCTGCGTAATGCTCATTTTTCGCACTTTGTCCTTTGTAAGTTACATGTAAATTCGAGGGTCATTCAAAAAATACGTAGACAATGTTCCTCGTCTATACATTAGTTTTACAAATCTGAATATCAGTACATTTTTCAATGAAAAAAGACATATTTTATAAATTTCTAAAGTTTCATTCTATTTGATTAAACGCAACTCATACTAGACAATTTTAAATGCAACATGTATGTCACCACGGGGCATGGTCAAAACAGTGTAACGTCAAAAACAACTTAAAAGAAAATTTCTCAAACTCACAGTGCATTTTCATTTTATAATGTTTGTATCGTATTCCTCATTCATTCAAACGTATCCAAAACACTTGACAACTAGTATGCTTACAATAAAATGAACTCAAGACAAATTCTTAGATTATTAAACCAATGCTTCATATTTGCCACATTAAGTAAAACCATATTTGGAAACAGAATACAGTCATTAGTCACCAAGCGACGCCACTGGAAAAACGGGGCAACTCTAGATTCTCACAGAAATTCATCCAGCAGAATCCAATTCTTTTCCAATCTCATCTGGAGCGAATTGCAGACTTCATGCTGTGTGGGGAGAATGAGTAGTGGTCAAAATGGGAAGGTGGGATCCAATTCCATGACAGCCTGGATGAAGTAGAAGTCAGAGATGGAGGTCCTCCTGTCCACCATTTAAGGTCCTCCAACCTGCAAAAAGAACGACACCACATCAATACTGACTGGAAGACCTGCTTAGAGAAGTTTAGAACAGGAGAAATGGTGTTACCACTACAAAGACTGAGAGAATACAACATCGGTGGCAAAATGATGTAAATCTACCCCCCTACAGGTAAATACTTTACAATTAATTACAAAATCATGTCCATTATACGAAATCATCATAAATACTGTAAAAGATCTAATCTTCACTTATAAACTTGTATCATTAATATTTATTATGCAAGTTTTTTTTTTTCTAATCCACAGTGAAAACTGTCAAATCAGACATCTGAATAATCCCACACACCGTGAATTCCAACATTAAAATACTTTACCCATTCTAGTATTTTCATTAATTTCAACACTGTGCTATCCGACATCTTGTAATCTTTGTACTCGTCTTTCAGATTCTCTTTGACTGCAATCTTCACCGAGTGTCAGTGCCTTCACAGTTGTCAGGGGCAAAATTTATAATACAGTGCGATAATAAAAGGATAAATTCTAATTTGTTGGTTTGCAAGAAATTAGCATAAACAAAGATGTTCATAATAGTGACTGATTTTCACTTGGGTAATGAACATGGAATAAATTTATGAAGTTGAATGTTGTGTACCTGTACTTGGGAGTTTCTTGTAGTGTTCAGTCTTTTGCGACTGTCATTCATTTACCATACAGTGTAATATGGACAAATACTGGACTATTTTCAGATCTTCTTCAGCCATATCACGCCACAGGGTTACGTCTATCTTTTTACCATCTTCTTGTAAGCTTATTGCCCAGATGACAGTGTCTGAACCGCTCACTTTCACAGTTCTAGTAGATTCAATCTGTCAAAATAAATTGAAATTGTTGACTTACTTATTATACCCCCCGCAAACGAAGTTTAGGGGGGGGGGGTATATTGGAATCACCATGTCCGTCTGTCCGTCCGTCCGTCTGTCCGTCTGTCTGTAGACGAGACTTTGTCCGGACCATTACTCAGAAACTATTGGAAGGATTTGTCTGAAAATTTGTACACATATTATTCACCATATGAAGTTGTGCACCTGATATTTTTCATCTTGATTGGATTATTATTTTGAATTTTACAGGTGTTTTTTCATTTTTATTTTGGGGTTTTGTTTTGACCGTTTCTCAGAAATTATTGCAAGGATTAATCTGAAAATTTGTACAATTATTATTCATCATATGAAGTTGTGCACCTGGAATTTTCAACTCTTTTTGTTCATTTTTCTGCATTTTACAGGTTTTTAAAAATTTTAATTGATTTGTTCATTTTGGGCTCATGTTTAAGGTTTGAGACATAGAATCTAGAATATCTGTACAAAAATGTGAACAACAGCTTAAAACTACTCATAAAAACTTTTAAAAAAAAGAAACATCAAGTGTTAAAAACAGTTTTTACATTGCACAGAAGATAATGTAATTTCATTTGTCTCTTGGGAATAATGAATGGACATGCATGCATCCAGTTAAAGATAAATTAATGAGTTAGGTGTTGGAAGTTGTTTAGGCATATATCTTATCAAGTGTGTGTGTGTTATCAAATCTTCAGGGAATAAGGCACAAGAATTAAAGATCTCTCTTCTCTTATTCTCTTAATAGTAATTTATTGTCTGTCAAAACACTTCATTACTGGATGACCAGTTCTTTATTTTCAAAATGCATTTCAAATTGATATATCAAGATTAATTTGATTTTGTATAATGTTTTTTTGTTCAACAATCAGTTTGCAGAGTGACATAACACATAATTGCAATATATTTTTTTAATGCAGTATAAATGAAGAAAAATTAAATGAAACAAGCAAATTCAAAGAATTGTGGTCCCCCGCTTTCGATGCCTTTGTGGGTGAGATGTTATTTTTTATGACATATTGTGTGTAATATGAACATACTATCATATGTCATTTATCTAAAAAGTAACACTGAAGTTGATTTTTTTGAAGGATGAAAATCCTGACCGTTAAAAAGTTATGGCCAAAGTAAAATGTTTTTTTAAAGTAGGTCAACTCCAAGTTCAAGATCAAAGGGTCAAAGTTGTTGATATCCAATGAAAGGTTTTCTCACAAGGATTACATATGTGAAGTATGAAAGCCCTAACCCTTACTGTTCAAAAGTTATGGTCAAGGTTAAAGTTTTTTTCATAAGTACGCAATTCTTTAAGGTCAAGGTCAAAATTGTTAATATCCAATGAAAGGACTTGCCACAAAGAATACATATGTGAAATATAAAAGTCCTAGTATCTACCGTTCAAGTTGTGACCAAAGTTAAAGTTTTTTCTAAAGTAGTTAAAACTCCAATGTCAAGGTCAAAGGGTAAAAGTTGTTGATATCCAATGAAAGGTCTTCTCAAAAGGATTACATATGTGAAGTATGAAAGGCCTAGACCTCACCGTTCAAAAGTTATGGTCAAGGTTAAAGTTTTTTCATAAGTACGTAAATCTCAAAGGTCAAGGTCAAAAGGTCAAGGTTGCTTGTATCCAATGAAATGTCTTGCAACAAGGAATACATATGTGAAATATAAAAGTTCTAGCATCTACTGTTTAAAAGTTTTGACCAAGGTTAAGTTTTTTCATGAGTACGTAAATCTCCAAGGTCAAGTTCAAAAGGTCAAGGTTGTTGTTATTTAATGAAAGGTCTTCTCACACGGATTACATTTGTGAAGTATGAATGCCTAAGTCCTCACCGTTCAAAAGATATGATCATGGTTAAAGTTTTTTCATTAGTACGTAAATCTCCAAGGTCAAGGTCAAAAGGTCAAGGCTGTTGTTATCCAATGAAAGGTCTTGCTACATACAATACATATGTGAATTATGAAAGTCCTAGTACCTACTACTCAAAAGTTATGACCAAAGTAAAATGTTGGAATTTTCGTGTAAAAGTGGGCCAAACTCCAAGGTCAAGGTCAAAAGGTCAAACTTGGTGGTATCCAAAGAAAGGTCTTGTCACAAGGAAGACACATGTGAAATATGAAAGTCATAGCTCCACTAAATCAAAAGTTATGGGCAAGGTTAAAGTTTTTGTGACGGACAGATTGACAGACTGACGGACAGACGGACAGACAGACAGACGAATGAGATTTAATGTCCCCTCGCTTTCGCGAAAGCGGGGGACAAAAAAAAATGTTACAATGGAATTACAATGTATTAGTATTGATGTTTCATTTGGTAACACCTCCGTTTCATTCATTAAGAAACATGATGAGCAATTATATTTCACTGCAAATTTTTTTAAGTAAATTGTGTATTTTTGAATTGGCACCTTCTCTGAAAAACCCAGCGGGGGGTATTTGTCCCTATTGGACAGTTCTAGTTTATGTTACATTTCAGGATGTGTCCATATTATTGTAAGGCTTGAAGTTGTTTCCTTGTAACATTCCAAAAAAAATCAAGGGTCGTACACATTATGTATGGTTACATAAATAAGTATATTGAAAAATGCGAAATAAAATGTGAACTGACTTTTACAGAAATTAATTGCTGTGACAGTGTCAAATATCATATATGCTACATATAATAAAATTACATGTCCATGATATTGAAGTTCATACCAAATTTGATTTGATATTGAATTGAAGATGTTGAAATGAAATAAAAGAATTATTATGCTGAAGTATGAGGGGAATGGTATGCTAAAGTACAAGGGTTTATCCAAAAATTAATGGAATTTCTTTCTAATTTTATTATGATTTGATCGAAGAAAGCAATAGGCATATTCATAATACGGTCAATTCTCGAATTATCGCCATTTCCGCAATACCGCCATGATTTCCCAAGAACATTTTTCCTGCTATAAAAAAATTCTCTTTATAACGCCAAATTCGCATACCGCCATCCGCCACTTTGTTTTCAAAACAAACGTCCATTTTTGAGTCTCATTTATCTCGATATACCGCCACAGGTGCGTACGGTCAGTGAAGCGCGGCTAATTGATTGACGCTATCCCTAAGCATGCAAAGCCAGACTGGCACATGCAATTAAATAATTAAATCAGAATTAAATAAACAAATAATTTTAATATGAGCTGTAACAATGATTTTGTTCTGTTGTTTTGTTGAAAAAATCATTTAGTCACGGCTTCACCACGAAAGCCGTAGTTGTGAAAGTACGCCGAATACGATATTATTTTGATGAACTCTGCTTTAAACAATGCAAAGTTTGCTTAATAATGATTATACGGTATAAATTTTGAACGTTTCACGACTTTTGATGCCATAAACAATAAATTTATTCAAGAAACTATTTTATGTACTGTCAACAATATATCACAACGATCGACTCAGCATGTTTTTTTTTCAATATCAGACGTGCCGATTTATATGTACATAAACACACATGTACATGTCTTTATTTCATAACTGCACATTTTGTTTTAAAGAAATTGTACATAAAAAAATACTTGAAGTATTTTAAATTTAGAAACATGTTTTGTATACATGTATATGTTATTATGAACATACATTTAACAATGTCGGATATCTCCAAGAAACGGGCACTAGATAAAATGGACAGTACTGACGAGAGTATGGAGCAAGGTGATCAAAGTGATCAGAAACCGGAAGATTTTCAGTTAAGGGATATAATGCAGGACAGTGAAACAAATGTATCACTATATTTTGAATATGTGAATTTATGTACATGTTCAGTATATACCCCTGAATTACTTCCATAATACAGGTAATTAGATTATTCGATAGATCAAATATGCCTTAAAGTGATACTGATTTGCTTGGTCAAAGTCAATTAATCCATGACGCAGAGCAATGCATCGGTAACTTTGTTAATTTACCTTTTTTGTGAAAAAAAAATTACACAATATATTCTATTTTACATTACAATATATAATAATCCATAATCTATACGGCAAAGAAATATTAGATTCTACCTAAAAGTTCAATTATGAAAAAGAAATTTCTTATAAATTGTAGGTAGACCAGTCTATTCCATTTGAGAACTGTGGATTGAGTACAGCAGATAGGACACAAAGGACACTTGAAAGACTAAAACTACTTTCAAACACGTGTGCTAGACGTAAACTGGAAAACCAAAGTGGGAGTAAGCTGTTAGAAAATTGCTTATGGACCTACATTGACCCTGAGGTGAAAATAATGAAGGAATATTCTTCATATGTATAACAAGATTTATTCAAATGATATTTTGATTATAATGATAAATTCTTCAAAAAATTCACTTAAAACATTTCAGAGACACTCCAGTGTCCTTATACTAGAAATATTTTTTATAATAGAATAGAAAGTAATATTTTCCGTTCCTTTTCCCGTTCCGCGTTTTAGCAACACCCTCTCTGACCAGTAGAGCTTAAAACGCACTAGAGCCGATTACAGACATACTTCTATCTTTAAAAATAGATCTTAACATCAAACACTGAATGTGGTAAAAAAAATAAACACGGCCTGGTAAATTGGAGGAATTGAGCATGCATGAGAATATAATGAAAAAGTGCAAGAGCAGAAGCAAGTCATTTTGACGTCAGAGATAGAGACGATGATTTCGCGGAATGTTTTCCTGATGAAATGTAAATTTGAAACCTTAACCACGGAAATTGCACATAAACATGCGGCTAGTGGTGTGCTAAATTTTAGAAATGCTAAGCAGATTAGGAACATTCAGACGTAAATACTCAGGGAAAGGAGGTTAACGCACGATGAAATTTTAAAATACACTACACTACCATGTGGATGTTTCCGTGCACCATTTCCCCCTGCTTTGCAGTGATTTGTAGCAGGCAAAGATCTTGTACAATATTTAAATAAAGAGTTGGGCTATATGGATTACTATTCTCAGTATTGAAAATGTATTTATTCTTTGAAATTCTTCTTCTCTGTTCATGGACATTAAATAAATTAGCTATGTGCATAGTTATGCAGAATAAGACTGCCTCTTCCAAATTGTGAAATGCATGGCCTTATAGTCAGGGTTCTAGTGCTAGGACGGGGCTAAACAGATTATAAAGTGAAATTAAATTATTTCTTTGAAAATTTTCTTTTCCTACCTGGGTAGTAAACAATTCAATAATGTGTAAAGATATGAGGAGGAAAGATGCTTCTTTGAGATTTCCTAGGTTAGAGGTTTTGGTGTTAGGGCGGGGCTCCTGGGAATCAAGCCATCTAAGTACATATTTTTGATGAAGAAAGGCTATTTAGCAAAATGGGTAATTTCATGGCCCCTTGGCCAGGGGTATCAAGATGAGGAGGAAAGGACAGTCTGAAATAATTATGCTTTGAAACTGCAATTTGGCATTTCAGTAATAAACAAATTATGATGAAATAAATTGATAATATTTTGAAATATGTGACCCCAAGGTTAGTGGTTCCTGTGGAAAGGGACGTACAACTGGTTACAAAATAGAAATGCATTTTCTCTTTTTAAATTTTAGGAGAAATGAATATTCTCTTTTTAAAGAGCTAAAGCCACGAAAAAACGAAATATGCCTTAATTAAAAAATCAATGAGAAGTTCATTAAAGATAGTATAGACTTGTAGCTTTTCAGAACTGTTTTCCTTTTTTAGATATCTTTTATACTTTTTCAAGAAGAGACTTGACAGTATGGCATTGTTTTGAATGAAATTTACATGAGGAACGTCATTATTTGTAACGTAACGTCATAACATCGTAAAAAGTCCTTTGCAATAAAACATTCTACAGTAACTTCTTACCTTTGTAAACCCAAGCGTTACAATTGTTTTTTTTCTGTACATGATGTAGTTTTAATACTATTTAATTTAATTTAATTTTGTGACTGGATAAATAAAAAGTTAATCCGGGCGCAGTAATTATTAAATCTTTTTCTTAACAAAAATTTGGGCCTATTATACAGAAATAAATTATAAAAGTGGGTAAGTATGTTTTTTGTGTATATGACGAACCCAGATTTATTCGTGCATTTTGACAATAAAATATATGTAATGCAGAATTCTTGAAGTTTTAAAGAAGAGGGGGTTTAAGTAAAATGAATTTGATTTCAAAGATTTTTATAAAAAAGTTTAAGATTGTAAAAAAAATTATAGATTGTAGCTCAAAGTTCGAGGTTTTCTAGTTATATTATCAGCCATATCAGGTATATCGTAGTCCGCTAGATAATATTGATATCACACGCATTTTGATTTAGGTTTCTTTTCTTTTTCTTTCAGGTATTCATCTTGCCTTTTAAGCAAAATTAAACAGTGCATTTTTTATTTGATTGACTATTTTTAATTCTCATGTTCTATATCGCTATCGCTTCTATTTTGTCTTGAGGGGGGGGGGGAAGACATGTGTTTTAATCCTTTCGTCTTAAATTATTGCATTAGCATTATTGTGTACTGCATTAAAACAAATCTGCGCCTGTTTATTGTACAAAAAAAATCAAGTATTTCAATTAGCAAAGGATTGTCGCTTGTCCCCAAATCACACTCAGACAAACTCGATCTGACATCACTGAAGTGCGGAGAAAGTCTTGTGTAGGCATAGTCTAAAACAAAGACCACGTTGTATATCAACAATTTACTTTCTCTTTTTAAATAGTCTAGACAGGATTTGTTGTACTTATTTTAAAATGCCGTGTTTATTCATACATTTTCTATGAAAGTTTTTCAAAAATTTGATGAAATATTGATTTCTTTAAAGCACGGCATCGTACGACAATTTTGTCTACGAGGCTTGGATAAAGCACGTTTTTACAATATGCCAATCATTTTCCCGCCACATCTCAACACTGAAAGAGAAGAAATGTAGTGGTGGATCTAGATCGATTAGGGGGTTGTTAACATCCTCTAAGAGAGTCCTACATATTTCATATTTGTTACGTTTGAATTAAAAAAAACTATAGCTAAATCTAAACTTTAGATTTTTACTTTTATGTTATAATTACTTAAACATCAAACTTCCACCAGAGTTCGTTTGTACGAAACTGCGTGCAGACACGCAGAGGTCTATGTGCAGTTTGCTTACACATATAATAGTGTACGTGCATTGTGCATGAAGAAAATCGGCAATGTCGCATGCTAGTATTTCATGTCACGAGGATATTTCAACAGGAAAATATAAGAAATTTAAAAAACAGATCACTCAAATTTCAGTTTCGAATTACTTCTATCAAAGGAAGAATTAATTGGTTAGCGGCCCATTTTTGACGTTTGCGTCAATATGTTTCTTGTTTATATTTGAAGCGAAACCAATCTAACTACTAGTCATAGTGAAGGGGCATCCTAAGTAACAAAAATACATGTCCCAATTCGCGTTCACTGTAGATATACATAGGTGCAAGTGGTATGTATATAAAATGTAGTGAAAATAAAAACTCAATTTTAACACTTATTTTTAGTAATTGTCATCCCCAAATAACACTTTCACATCACTTCCGCGGAGATTTTCTTCTATCTATAGATAATTCAGTGATCCCGTTTCTTACGTCTGCCCGATCCATGTTATGCCTTTAGTAGTTACGAGACAAACTTCTTCTATAATGTTTACGTGTGCGGATGGATCATCCGCAGTTATTCTGTTTCAGAGTTATTAGATTACAAATACACTAGATTTTTCTTTCTTTTTTCCTTCGGGAAAAAATTCTGCGTCGTTATTTTTTTTTTAAAAGGAATGCCCTCCCATTCCCCCTTCCGCAAAAAAAAATAAAATAACATAAAAACTGTCTCTATAAATAAGCTTTTATCAAAATTGTATAATACTTTTAGTATTTATGAAATGGTTCTTACACTTCATAAAGGACATCGTCAAATATGTAAGTTGATCTTTTAAATTAGAAGTCCAAATCAAAAATTCTAAGACATCGTAATAGGCTAATAAAGAAGGGAAAATCTACGGAGAGAGAGAGAGAGAGAGAGAGAGAGAGAGAGAAGGAGAGAGAGAGAGAACAAGCGTTTTAGAGTTTTAAAATAATGTTAGCTAACTAACATTTACTGTAAATCTTGAATGCATAATGTTCATAAACGCCATATATTTCTTCATTTGTAAACAGATCAAACTATTTACTCTTTTACGTTTACTAGAATACACAGTCATAGAGTTGCTTGTATTTAAGATATAACATTCGGATTTGGCTTTTTTACGTTCAACATCTAGTGCTATCAACAAAGTGGAAACCCGACATAAATCAATTCTCAACACTTTTTTTCTAATTATAAAATTATTTTTGCTCAGATTCTGTAGGCCTCACGGTCATATTATGACGTCATCATTGTATCATGTACGTAAGCATGAAAGAAAAGAGCGTAATTTTAAATTATATGAAAGAACACATATTAAATGACAATTTAAGAAATTCTATTAAAGAATTATTGATAAATGGGGATTATATAATTATCAAGAATAAATCTGATATACTAATAACTAATTTAGGGTATTTATGCTTATGATAAACTTATAACTACTATAAAAATGGAGGTCCTTGCTTCAATTTCTGAAAGCTCAACGTTCATAAAATGTAAAATTCATATTGGCCACACGCGAGTACCTCTAAGATATTTTGCATAAAGGTGCATATATGTAATATTTTTATGTATGCAAAGTTTGGAAAGGGTACTCTACTGTGGCCAAATTCAAATTTTGGAATAACTGCCGTAAAATCGGCGTTTTTAAGCAGTTTTTAACTACATAGGTATATTTGTCTCTGCGCATGTGCTAAGGACGGTGGCCTGTGTGCCAAAAAATTATTTGAAGCGTACCATGACATTGTGCTTTACAAAATGACATATGATAGGCTTTGTGATTTCAAACTTAAATTTTGTCTAAAATTAAAGGCAGATATTGATCGTTCGTGGCTTTAGCTCTTTGATCTACAGACCCTGATGTGTGCTATTACCCCAAAAAAGCGTGTGATAATCGTGCGCTTTCCGTTTTGTGCAAACCGTAGCGTTTCGTGTTAACCGTGCAGCTTTTCGTGTAAACCGTGCAACGTTTTGTGCAAACCGTTCAGCGTTTCGTGTAGGCTCCAAAGCGTTTCGTGCAAACCGTGTAGCGAGCGTGCGAGAAACTTTTGGGTTTCGTTTAAGAACCGTGTGAGAAACGTGTAGCGATCATTCGGAACTCCCAAGCCTTTTCCTTTTGAAAATGGCTCCTAAGCAAGGTGGAAAAGGATTGTCGTTGTCTATTAGAACACTATTATTGATTATTATAAAGAGGGAAAATCGACTGTGAAAATCGAAAGAATTCTTAAGAGCAACCATCAATTCAAAACCACGCGACAGATTTAAGGCTGTTCCTGAATCGGTATAAAAGGACAGGCAGTGTGCATGATCGCAGGTTTGTACTGCGTTTAAAATTATACTTTAAAGCCCATTTTGAAAAATAGAAAAGAGACATTTACTTGTATGAAGGATATGGAAATAACGAACAGTATTCAATCTCAACGTCCATTTAACAAATATACAAAATAAGAGCAGAGCAAACACGGACCTCCGAAACATCAGAGGTGGGATCAGGTGCCATGGAGGAGTGTGCATCCCCTGCCGACCGGTATACAAGGTAAAGTTATAGAAATATACACTGCACGTAAACATGCAGTACTTAAGCGACACATGTTTTGTAAACTTTTTACATGTTTAAAATGATTGATTGTATATTGTTTTAACGTCCCTCTCGAGAATTTTTCACTCATATAGAGACGTCACCGTATGCCGGTGAAGGGCTTCAAATTTTGACCTTTACTCGGCACTCAGGGCCATTGAGCAGTGAGGGATCTTTATCGTGCCAACGCCTACCGCTGACACGGGGCCTCGGTTTTTAAGGTCTCATCCGAAGGACCCGCAACTTTCACTTCATAGTGCCGAGCGCATGGCGAAGGAGAGTTGCTACCAATTTTAACGACTAGGTCAGTCGCGGCCGAGATACGAACTCACGACCTCCCGATCACGGAGCGAGCGCTCTACCGACTGAGCTACCGTGAACGGTAATGTTTAAAATGATATCGTCAAATTTTTTCGTAGTTCATATCAAACGATCGTATTTTATAAATTTTGCATGCGTAAATATACATGTTATGTGATAGTCGGAGTGATACGATGTTTGTCTGGAAGGCCTATTTTTAAATCACAAGTTTTACTATTGTGGGTTTTTTAATACTAAATTTACCTTGTAGGCCCCTCTTTAAAATATAAACAATCAAAATGGCAGCAATGGGAGATACGCAAAGCGTATGACGGTATGTTTCAGGCTTATCCGACAGTGACTGAAAAAAAGTTTTACAAGGTGTAAGGGGTTAAAAGGCTAATATGTGACTATAAAAATGAAGTTACAGGGTAGTATTTAATAAAACCATGACTAGTACATGTACAATTTGTACATGATGCACTAGGCCTATTAAATCAATGCCTGTTCGATTCAATGAAGAACTTTTCCACTATAGTATGCTCTATCTAAAATCTATTTTTTAATGCAGCACATTTCTTTTTACATGTACCATGACTTTTAGTTTTATTGGCTTTGGTTGATGCTGATTATAAATTCATAAAGATATATGTAGATTGTGCTTGCAATGGAAGAGTACGTGCTGGTGGTGTGTTTGCAAATTCAAGCCTATACCAAGCTTTGGAATGAAATGATTCCACCTAAAAACCTTTACCACAGAGAAATACACCTGTTGGGGATGAAGAATTTCCCTTTTAATATAATGAAACCATTCTCTTTCAAAAATCTGGACCAAAACAAAAGAATTTTCAACAGTCTGTCAAGAGCAAGGCGAAAACTTACCGCAATTGTTTTGGCATGCTGTGCACTGCATAACTTTCTGAGAACAAGGAAATCAGCCTAGGGATGATTGATGAGGAGGACACTGAGGATGACAATGAATTATGGGATTGAGAGACATGGGCACAAATCTACCCTGACCATTTGACAATGTGAGAATTGATCGAGAAATGATGTACGAAAAATAAGAGATTAATTTTTTCTTACTATTTTAATACAATTGGTCAGGTTTCTTGGCAATGGGAATTGCTGTAACTTACAAGATGGGACTGTGATCATCTGGGGACAATTTGTGTTTTCAAAAAGGCATCCAGGGACTTGAAACGAACCCATGAATTGGTGTAGAGTCCATCTGTGCCAGAGCCAGTCTTCCTGGACTTGTTCATTTTGTCCAATTCCTTAGATTTATTGATTGTATATTGTTTAACGTCCCTCTTGAGAATTTGTTGATTCCATAGAATAGTATCCTCTGAGATAGGATATTTTGGCTTGTATTTGATTGACTGTAAATAAAAAATCAATACATTTACAAGGTCAAGTTGCTATATATATTTATTGTGTACTCACCAATTAACAAAAAGTATGATTTATAAACTTGAATAACATGTGACAGTTTGCTATAGAAAACACTTACCATTACATTCCAGACCTTTAAAGTCCTCTCTCTGTTTTTCTTATATATTACTCAATGCTCTTTGTCTGCAGTCCTTTTTTGAATAAGATGGAGATGAAACATTCCATAGGTCTGGTTCCTCATGAAATAATTCAGTCATTTTTGTTTAATTCATAAATTCTCTTCTTACCCACCATTTTCTTTGTTTTAGTTTTACATGTTTATATGCAGCTTATACTATTTTAAGTTTATCAGTGATGCTGATTGGTCAGTTACGTCTGCAGAGAAGGCCGAAATAGAGCAAGTTCTATTCTGTCTGCTTGCATGCCTGCAGAGCATAAACCCTAGTTTACACAGTGTTCTTTTGCAGTTCTTCCTCAAAGAAGCATTCTACCACAAAATACACATTTGCTTCGTTCAAATTTTGTGAAATTTTGCAAAGAAAATTCTGTCGTGAAGGTAGGATAATACATATATATATTTTATATAGCTACCGTGGCCTGATCATATAATTGTCATGTGCATGGCAGCATATTTGCATTGAAATATCATTGTCAACTAGTTGTATTCACGTTCTCCGTTTTTGATACAAGCCGTCGTTCTGCGCATGAAAAATGCAGCTATAAGAAAGATTTTCAACATTTGCTTTAAATTTCAGAATATATTGTAGGGGTAAATTTAATTCTACGGAAGTCGAGGGCTGTTTTATTTGCTGAGACATATAAACTACAGGAGAAGTTTGAAAAGCTCCTTAATACAGTCTAAGGTCTTCGTGAGAATTGCATCGAGAGCAGATATTCACTGTAACCCATAAACATTTTTTTTTTCAAAATGCTTAGTCATACAGAGAGAAAAGTTTTTTATCATCAGGTAAATTTTATTTTGTTCCAACTTTTGCACGGGGCAAGGTAAGACAGTTTATGCATATATTAGCCTTTGGGATATATGACCGGTCTACTTCCACAAAACGGATACTTGATCGGATTTTAAATCCACGTACAGGTTCCTCATCCGTACCAGATATGAACTGCAATATACTTCCAAGACTGAGATTTTCCTTTCGGCCACCTCTTATCAGAAATCAATATAATATTTTTCAAGATGTTATAAAATTCATATAAAAAGAAGTTTTTATTTCCATATGCATATTTTGATATTTAACTGCAATTGCAGAATAAGTAACAAAAAAGCATATGAGGTAAAAATAAAAATAACAAAACCATAAAAATATGTTTTAGGAAAATTTTCCTGCATGTACACATGGAAAACATTCAAAACAGGAAATGCACAAGGTCATAGGCTCCTTAAGGAAAATCATCAGTACAGTATCAAGTTTGATTTCAGTTATGCAAAAGTCAATATTTTAAGTCCAATTAAACTTGGAACTTATTTTCATAACAGTAACCTTCTACTTAATGTAAATAAGTATACGTTGAGATTGAATACTGTTCGTTATTACCATATCCTTCTATACTTAGTTTGATGAATGTCAAATGAAGAGTTCATTTTTTAGAAGTCAATACTTCCTTCTGTGCAGTTCGATTTTGACTTCCAACCTTGCGATTTTAAAATCAATTGTTATCATCAGCTGTTCAGTGAAATAAGAGTGTATAACAATTGATGTCTGTCAAACAGAGTTCTTATAGATATTGAGCAGCAACAATTTTCTAACCATTGAATTTGGTCCATGGTTTAAACCAGAGATCTTGACATTCCTTGACATTCACAATTTGAATGAGGTACCATTGTTCATCATAATTATACATCAAGCATGCTTAGTTTGGTTACTTAATACCAATAAACATAGCAGATTTCTGGCCATAAAAGCTATCATCGCCTGGTTGGATCAAGAAGAAAAATCTGAAGATGGTAAATTTACAACTTTACTTCTCCTTAATGATGCATGGACCCCAAAGAAAGTCACCATTCAGAAAGAAAAGGTTTCGGGACCAGCACCAACACCGACTGCTGATACTAAAATCAAGCTCCCACCGATGTTTCACAAAGACTGCAAAATATGTGGTGAAATTTCTGACCGCCCTACTAAACTCTCATTTGTAAGCCTTATTAGACAGAAAGAGGCCGGCATTCGCAAGTCGTACACTGAAGCTGACATAATTGATGGGGTCACCAGAGCCATTTCACCTACCTTACCTTTGAGAAGTTATTTGGAGGGACGTCGCAAGTTGTCACTATCATCATTGCGTAAAATACTTCGGTCACACTACGAGGAGAGATCAGCGACTGAGCTTTATACTCACCTGACAAATTCTACATAAGGGAGGGATGAGCCTCAAGATTTTCTGTTAAAATTATTGAGCTTGAAACAAAAGATCCTGTTTGTATCTAAAGAAGAAGGCGCTGAGGAACATTACGATGAGAAGCTTGTAACGCCGGTGTTCCTACACACTTTGTATATAGAACTGAATGATGAGCAACTTAAACGGGAAGTGAAACCAATTCTGGACTCTAAAGTTAAGGATGATGAGCTTATTCAGCAATTCAGCGCTATTGTTGCCAGAGAAAAGGAGAGGAAAGGACAATTTACCAAAGCGAAGGTTAGCTCTATTACAGAGGAAGCTCACAACTCTCCAAAGAAAGAACAGAAGCAGAAGGATGTGAAAGAGGATGTTCTCTGGACCGAACTACAGGAAATACGTGCCGAGATTGTGAAAATCAAGAAGCAAAGTTCCACCACACCAAGGAATTCATCAGATACAGATGGTCCCCTTAGATTCCAAACGGGCTGTGAAAAGTGTCGACAGTCAAACACGGATTCATCATGCACTCATTGCTGGATCTGTGACAGATACGAACATTTCAAAGCTGGCTGCAAACAGAGGAGAAGGTCGGGAAAGGGGAGAGGGTCACATCGAGGGAGCCGACAGTGACTCAGAAGAGTGAAAGCTCCCATTGTGTTGTGAATAGTATTCATTGTGACTTTGAGATACCAAGAAGTGAAATTGAAACAATTTCTCCTTACATTAAATCAAGACTTGTTAAACTCATTGGTGATAAGTGTATTGTAACTTGCTATCTGGACAAAGTACTTGTACAAGCATTGTGGGACACTGGAGCCCAAGTGTCCATTTTCTCTAGTCATTTTCTCCAACTCCAATGTCCGAGTTGTGACGTAAGTCCTGTTAGTGATCTGTTGTCAAGTAATTTGATTCTAACGTCAGCTAGTAATGATGAAGTTCCCTTTGATTGATGGACAGACTTAGAGTTCAAACTAGGACATAGTTCAGCTTCCCTAAGGGTTCCATTTCTGGTATCCAGCTCACCGTCATTAATCAGACCAATCATCGGCTACAATGTTATTCGTCTTTACATCAACTCAGGTGACTGCTTAGATAACGCTCTAACCGGTGCACTTCCGGGAATCAATCCAAAGACGGTGAACATGATAACTCGCATATTACAGGAGACTGAGGAGAATGCTTCCACATAAGCTTCACTTTTTCTGGCCCCTTGGATCTTAAGAAGAAGATTGCAGTTTACTTTTTGAGAAAAAGAAAGCTTTCCATTCTCATAAAAAAGAAAATAATGTTAATCTTGAAACATCCTATGGTAATCCATTATTTAAAAAAAGTAATTAAACAATCCATTTTTTATTTCTGTAACATACTTTTTTTTTCCTTCTAAAAGCTAACATCTTTAAATATATATTTTTTTTCTTTAAAGAAAATCATAACCTGAAAAGAGTTCTTTCACTAAACACTGTATTTAAAATTTCATCAAATTTTGTTTTGGGTCATTTCATATTCCACATTGTCATCTTCGCCATCTTGTCCTCCGTAGACCACAGCGATGTGAATTGTTGAGTGTTCTTAGTTCTTTTTATTTTTCTACATGCATACATAGCTAGACTAAGTATAGGTATGAGTAATAATATATACAGATAATTCAATTCATGCCCAGTACCCGTTACAGTAGATCCCCGTTTTGTCGAGTCTGTTACGGTGATGTCGTCACTTGTGGTCACTGTTGAAAGGATTGAGTGATGAAGGGAGGTGGTGTAGCTTTTCCGAGTGATTGCTTAGTTGATAAGTCAAGAGAATGGAATGAAATGTAGTACATGGATGTGCTGATTGTAAGAGTTTCTTGCTCAGGAAAGTAAGTATGTAGTGGGGGTAACAGTATTATCAGTTGTCGGGTTGTTTCTTAATGTATTGAGATATGTTGAATTCAGCACATTATTTTCCGTGGTTGTTGGTTCGGACAAGAGTGTATAGATTGTGATGTATCAGATGAAGTAGACATGTTGAATGGAATTTTTGTAATAACGCGTGATTGAGAAGTCTGTGGGGTTAATGTAGATTCTGTCTGTGTGACTACATTAAATGAAAAACTAGCAAAAGGAGCCAATGATAATCTTCGCTCGATTCTGGACGCAGACAAAATCAAAGGGTTGAGTGAAAAAAAAACAACTGATCAAAAAAAATGTCCCATTTATCGTTACACCAAAATCAAACGAAGAAATCTGGGCGCAGTTAAGCCGGAAAATGCGTAGTAAGGACATTCGACCACATAGAACTCAAACCCTGCTCGGAAAGGCAATTGTACGAAGAATCTCGCACATTATGCTCAAATGAACATCCAGTTACGGACAAACTGTTCGGCGACGATCTGGGAGTGAAAGAGAGTAGGAAAGACCGCGGTATCGTCAAGGCAATAAAGTGGGAGCTAAGATCTCCGGACACCAAAAGTTTGATAAACGAAGGGCACCTGAGGCATGCGATGATGACGTCAAGCCACGTGCCTTTGAAGGGATATGGATTCATTAAAACATGCATTTCCAAATTTCTTTTTTCTGATATTTAAAACATGTAGTATCATCATCAGACATGAAATGACAAAAAGAAATTTACATTATGGTAAAGTTTAAAGTTAAACCTAAACGGAAGAAACAGAGTTCTACAAGAAGACGTTTGCGTTATATGGTGGTTTACAGGTACACTTCCATGATAACACACAATGTTGGTGTGTTGTTCTTAATTAATACTATAAAATTATTGCATGATAGTGAGGGAGACATGAAGATTTCTTCGCCCATGAAAAATCATATTCCCCGAGGGCAACGTAAAACGGAGGACATCAATATCGGAGATTGTACAACAGTTGACCAATGACGTGTGAGGTACCGGTAGATGATAGAAAATATCTTGTAATGGATATGCTTAGAAAAAGAATACAGTTTCCATCCTCAGATCTTACATGCGAATTGAAGATTTTATATTTTCATCCAGTCATTGGCATTTTCTACCGGTTTCACTGTCATTTTGAGAGTCCCTGTCAATCCAGTTTCACTAATGAAAGCTCTCTTCAGAGCTTTCTTTTTGCCGTCCATAATTTGCATTTCGTAAAACAAAGTGTGTATAGTGCAGATCGTATGACATCAATACTAGTTATTTATTTTTTTGTCTTCATACCAATTAAGTTCATATTACTAGCTATGATGAGGGTAATAAATCACGCTTAATTTAATGTTAATCCAGTTTCACTAGAACTTTCTTTTTCCCATCCATAATTTGCATTTGTATCTCGTAAAAGAAAGTGTGTATAGTGCAGATCGTATGACATCAATACTTATAATTTATTTTTGTCATCATACCATTAAGTTCATATTACTAACTATGATGAAGGTAATAAATAACGCTAATATTGTTTTATCATGTAAAGTTTAGCAATCAGAGAAAAAGTATTAGGATCTTCACTCAGGTGCAATGCACAAACTTAACTGTATTAGGCTGAAAAGTTTAGGTAAAAGGAAACATTGAATTTCAATTGGCTGAAAAATGTACTTTTCCACTTTAGATTCAATTTTTTATTATATATCATATGTAACCCAATCGCGAAGAAATAATAAATACTAATAAATGATATACAAAATACATCTCTCTCAAATATCAATATAATGGATTCATTCAAGAGGACCTAATACAAATAATAAAAACGTTTATATTTTGCTTACTATTTGGACTAGGATCATCAAATCTTGTAAGTTGATGCATTTCAGGACTTCGCATAACGTTAACTCAAAAGTAGATCACGGTGACCTACTTTATAAATTTTGTGGGCATTTGTTTTCAAATTGATTTAACAGTCGGCAGGGGATGCTCACTCCTCCATGGCACCGAATCCCACCTCTGATGTTTCGGAGGTCCGTGTTTGCTCTGTTCTTATTTTGTATATTTGTTTAATGGACGTTGAGATTGAATACTGTTCGTTATTTCCATATCCTTCTCTTGAAGGCATATTTAGGGCACTTTAAGGCTTATGATCATCAAACTTTGTCAGTTGATGCATCTTGGGTCCTTGAACAACGTCAGCTTTAAAGTAGGTCACCGTGACCTACTTTTTGAACTTTATGACTTATTCTTTTTAAAAAATTAATCCAATTATTTCAGATATTGGGAGGTTAAGAATCATCAAATCTTGTAAATTGATGCATCTTACGACCTTAAAACATGTTAAGAAAAAGAAGGTCACTGTGACCTTCTTTTTGAATTTTGTAGGCATTTGTTATCAAATTGTTTTAAAGACATATTTTAATTACCTTCAGCCCTAGGATCATGAAACTTGGTCAGCAGATGCATCTTGTGACTTTGAAAAATGTCGATCAAAATATAGGTCACGTTGACATTTTATGGCTATATTGAAGTATCCTAGGTATTTATTGGCTTAGAATCATCAAACTTTGTAAGTTGATGCATCTTGGGTTTACGGAGAATGATGTCTAAAGTCTGTCACTGTGCCCTACTTTGGACATTTTATGAGAAACCCGATTTGAGGGACTTGGCCTTTTTACAAAGCAATGCAGACCCCATTAAATCAAAGTACTAAGAAGTACAGACAGCCGCACTCATTTATAGAGTAGAATCATTATAAATTTCTTTAATGAAACATACGTTTAACAGTTATATTGTTTTAACAGATAAAGAAAAAAGAATATCAGATTTAAAATTCTGATGAAAACATCATTTTAAATCTATCAATATAAATGATAGGACACTGACAGTTAGTTTCTGTCCTAATACCACGGTCCGATTTTGTAAGAATCAGATAATTTGGTTAATTTTGTTTAAATTTCTCCTAAACTTTTCATGTAAAATCAGGTCAAACTTCAAGGTCAAGGTCAAAATGTCAAATTTTGGTGGTACCTAAGGAAAGGTCTTGACACAAGTATCACACATGTGAAAAATGAAAGTCAAAGTTCCACTCAATCAAAAATTATAGGCATGGTTAAGGTTTTTACAGACAAACGGACAAGACAAAAACTATATAACCCCGGAAACTATCTTTACAGGGGCATAAAAATTGAATTAAGTGTAGAAACGACTAAATATTCAAAGTAAACCTGAACTAATAATGTTAACATTCTATTAATCGATTTTAAAGTTGCATTACACTGAGATAATCAATATTTCTCCTTTCCAAAAATTAGCTTACATTTAAAGAAAATGTGGATGTCAGACATTTTGAATCGCCATTTTGTCCTCTTTAACGCCATTTTCACGAAGGCCAGAATATTTCTTTTGGATTCAGCAAGGAAATCTGTTTACCGCAACAATATCTGCGCCAAAGTCTGCTGTACGAAACTCCCCATTTTTTCAGGGTGCCGTTAGGAACCCTTCCCGGGAGGCAAGGGAAGCCATATTTGGGGAGTCGGTGGATCTTGACCCTTGGGATGTGTGTTTAAAAAAACATGCTGGAGCAAATAATAATTATTGGCCGTTAGAAGTATTTTTTTCTATAAATCGGACAGCGAATATACTCCAATTTGACGAGTTGGATAAAGCCAATATCATATCACACAATTATAAATATACACTTACATCTACTAGTACGTTTTTGTAAACTACCCGTACTTATTTAATATACTGTAGCTAGAAAATTATTATGGTATTGCAGGAACGTCTTCAGAAGAAGATAAATGATTGGCTGAAAACCTGAAATTAGACAAGCAAAGACTGGAGTTGGGGGTTCTGAAGCGACGAAAAGAAACTGACTACATTCGTCGGAGATTGTCTGTTTTAATGTCAAGAAAATATAATATCAGTTAAAAAAGGAAAAAAGAGTTCCAGATTTTTATTGCTGAGCCTGAAATGTAGATTACCTGAGATTGACAGAGATGATCAAATTAAAAAAAAACCCTAAGCAGGGTGGACAGCAGCAATTAAATTGCTAAAATAATTCTTTCAGATTACGGTATAAGTATTGCATATTCTTAATAATTTGACTATTTTATTCACAAAGGTTTCATGTACCATTAATGGAGTAAACCTATCTTCATCCAAAATACGGACTCATATATACCCGGTAAACCGGATCCTAAAGTTTGTTCAGTAAATTAATTTAACTTTGATGATGCATTTGTACTGATTGCTTCCAAGGGCCAAGGTGCATTACTTGCAAAAATGGATATTTCACGTGCATTTCGCCTTAAACCTGTTGGGTTTCAAACACTCTCGGGCATATTATATTGACAGGTGTTTACCAATGGGTTGTTCATTATCATGTGAACATATTGAGTAGTTTTTATATTTTTGCATTGGAAATTGACCCGATGTCTTATCTAAATTCAGCTTTGTGTTTAGAGTTAGGTGTTCCTTTAGCTTTGGGAAAAAAATGAAGGGCCAACTCTAGTGTTGTACCGATAATCAGAAACTTCAATTGTTGACAAAAACATGTCGATTATTATTTTTCATAATCGATAATCGGAAACGTACTTATTATAAAACACATTCCGGAATTCTCCGTTCTCTGTTTAAAATTTATATTTAACAGAGAGTAAATGGCGTCTGCAGACTTGGACTCGACACAGGGGCCCGCTGCACAGATCTACGATCACCCAGGCTCTAAGAAGAGGTCAAACGTTTGGGAATATTTTGGTTTTAAAAATAAAGATGTAAATTTACCGGCATCTAAAAACAACAGGCTCATGGACCACATCGCTCACCTGAGCAATGTAGCTAGAAAAAACATAAATCAGTTTATTTTTGCAAAGTTAACACCGAACAATTGCAAGCCTTAAACATTTATCAGTTCAAATGCCAGAATTGCAGTTGTAGGGTAATATATAACCACATACCATAAAATCCGTGATACATGTACATGTACCATAGGAATGAGTTAAAACTGGAACCGGGCTCGTTGCAAAGCAATTAGTAGGTCTCCCGTTTGAGCTGTGGAAGGAAGTAACGACCTAGCGTCAAGGTCTTTGTACTTCTATTGTGTTTAACATTTCTTCTCAGCATGAGCCTCCAGTAAATCTCGATCAAAAAGTTTTTATTTCTTTTCTCTGCCAGTGACTTTACTTTGCCAGAAAGACCTTTGATAAATCATTACAACCTCCAACCAGAAGTAATCTCTGTTTCAAGAAATGGACTTCAATGATTTCCTTCAATAATTGATATTTTGTTGTTGGCATTTTCCATTGTTTTGTTTAAACATTTTTTTTAGATATGCATGTGGAAAATCAGCATAACAATAATATCCCTGTACAGTTTGATCATTTCTGGATTGATTTTATGTATTACCTGTTCTTACAGATTATTCAAGTTTTGAAATTAGAAACTTTTGAGAACCTGATTAAATTCTTTAACAGCAATGAACAGTTCAGCTGTTGCAAGGGGTCTGTTTTTCAGGATTATCATATTGTTCATTGTGAAAAATTTATAAAAGACAAGTTTCCAGGATTGAGAGTTTCAAAAATACCTTTTCCAGTAGTCAATGTTTCATCTGTTTTATTTCATCTCTTTTACACTGGAAGATTTTAAGCAAATTAATAGAAATTTCTAGTTTTAAAGATCTTCTTTTTAAAACTTACGAAAAGTATGTAGTGTGGAATTTTAGATTCATCATTGGGCTGGTCAAAGCGTAAACGACATTAGTGTAGAAAACCTTGAAGAACCACGTACTATAACTCTTGATTCCCGCCTACATTTTGCACCCTTTAAACTCAATTTTAATGGCAATTTGGCCATTAAGTCTTGGTTTAGTACAAAGAACATTTCTATGGTAATTGAATAATCATTTTAATTCCAGCTCTAGATAGTAAATGAACATTTATTTCAGCTCTCAAAAAAGGGGGGTAGACGATATTTTCTAATGAAATCGAACTTTCAAGAATCACTTTATTTTGAAATAGTCTTAAATATGATTAAATGTATTTCATATCTTTTTTATGCTTTACACAAATAGATAAAACATATATAAATTATCAAAATACAATAATTTAGTTGTAAATAGCTTTTGAATTGGTGAAAAATCAACATTTTTTCGTTTTTTAACTATAAACATATGTCCCCCCCCCCCCGTGAAACACAAAAAGCTTTTGCATAAATTTGTAAAATGACAGTCTATATCACCTGTAAAAAGGAATTTTTGTTTCATGGGGGGGGGGGGGGGGGAAAGATGTTATAAAAATATTTTCCATTTTCCATTATATTTTCCATTATATTTCTATAGTAAAATACATAAGTTTTACCATAATTATAGAGTTATCTTTCTTTGGTATCCCAAAAAATTAACGTTTTATGAAAATTCATATAAATATCTATAAAAATTCTGAAAATCATTCAAATATGTTAACTTTTGAAAATTGACTTAGAGCTAGGCGGGAGAACAATACTATCGTTCGTGGTTCTTTGAAAAGACAAAATTGAGTATTTTTTGGCATGAAATAAAAGGAACGAAAAGAAAAAGTTTACTGGATGCTGTTTCTTTTTGTACATCAAAGTTTTTATTATTATATATTTAGGTTCAAATGACATTAAATTTTGATGTTCAAGAAAACTATTATTAAGCATGCAAAATGATTTTACTGAAATTGGACAAAAGTTCAAATTATTTTTCCAGAACTATTAACAAGACTTACTTGGAGGGGTTTAATTTGAGAAAAAGAAATATCTATGATTATCAAGGGGATTAGTGATTTAATTGAAATTGAAAATATTATTAGAAATGGTAAAATTGAACCAAGAAAAAAAAATATTTATTTAGAAAAGATGACGCCTATCTTTCAGATTTGGGAAGTGATTTCCTATTGGACGTTTCAAGATTAAAACTCAACAAAGTATTATTGAAAGATTAACAGTATCTTTTATCATAATTTATTTCATATGGACAGTGCTGACAAATAGTCGGATCGTCTGATTGTTGTCAATTTCATTTCCTTGGTAAAAAGAGATGTTTGTAAAACACTTATGCCCCCCCTCCCCCCAAATTGGAATTTTTCGAATTCCAAGGGGCAAAACTCTGTCAAAAATGGCACGATTGTACCCATAAAAGAATTTGACCTAGATATTCATCTGATAAATCAGTATACTACATTTCATCTCAGCATGTGCACAGTTGTGAAGAAAATGAACAGAAACTGCAAATAATTGGAATTTTTCTAAGTCCAAGGGGTATAACTCTGTCAAAAATGGTGCAATCATGCCTAAACCAGAACCTTACCTAGATTTTAATGTGATATATCTGTATAAAAAAATCATTTCAGTATGTACAACGGTTGCAAAGAAAATGAACGGAAACTGCAAATAATTGGAATTTTTCTAAGTCCAAGGGGTATAACTCTCTGAAAACTGGTGTGATCGTACCCAAAACAGAACTTGACCTAGATATTCATGTGATATATCTGCATACTAAATTTCATCTAAGTATGTGCAACGGTTGTAAAGAAAATGAAGGGAAACTGCAAATAATGAAATTTTTCTAAGTCCATGTGGCATAACTCTGTCAAAAATAGTGCGATCGTACCTAAAACAGAACTTGTCCTAAATATTTATGTGATATATCTGTATACCAAATTTCATTTCAGTATGTACAACGGTTGCGAAGAATATGAACGGAAACTAAGTGGACCGACAGACCGACCGACAGACAGCAGCAAAGCAATATGCCCTCCCTTCTTCAAAAGAGCAAATTCTCATTATGTACGGCACTTATCCTCTGTCACTCAGATTATTCATGTAGCTATTGGTACTTTGGACTGTCAAAATCTATGGAAGGTAAATTACAAATTTGCCTAAATAAGGTCATTCGAATTATTTTGCTATCCCCTGTGCATTCCATCAATTATAGTATTTTGATTCTATTAATATGTTGAATGTGGACAGGAGAGACTAAATCATGTTTTAGATATTGTGTATAAGAAATCTCCTGTTTATCTTGAAACAAATTTTACAAGTTTAAGTAATAATTACTCTAAAAACAGATCTTCTAATAGCCTCAACTTTCAATTGCCATCGATTAGATATTGCCAAGATCAGACTTTTAATTATAATGCCATCAAGGATTGGAATGACTTGCCATTTTTTATTAAGAATTTAGAATGTAAAGCAACTTTTAAGAACTGTGTAAAAAGCATGTAATGGAGGATATTAAAATTTTGCATTCATGGGTTATCCTAAGTTGAGATTAATTAATGTCATGATATTACAATGATTGTAATGCATATATTTTTTTATTCAATTTACATTTATAAATGTCATAAATTACTTTATATTTTAAATATTCGGAAAAGGACACCTGTATTTAGAAGTTTATATTTTTGATTTTTTTTACTGTGATTAGGTTTTTCATTTTATGCATTATTTATATTTGTACCACCCTGTATCATACATTGATCTTTCACCTGAATAAATCTTCTACTACTATCACATACTAGCTACATGAAAACAAGTGCCAGGAACTTAAATTGACTGCTTATAGAAGGCACATGCAGTCTAACTACTTTCACAACCCATGGCTCTGGCTTGTAATGATGGCATTCCAAAGGATTATTCAATTTAGCACTTAAAAAACTATGTATTGTCTTGTCTGCAAGGTTGAACCTTCGTCTTCAAGCTTCCTTTTAACTAAAAAAAAAACTCTGTGGGGGAGAGTAAGCGCATTCTTTTTTTTTCAATTTATCTTAAGACAAACATGAACATACAAACGTATATAGATAGCATATCTATGCTATACTGAAACTAAAGTCTCAATTTTTTTCTTGTTTATGTTTATGATTTTTTTTAAATTTTGTACATAGCCATGTATTTGGATGTCCTACAACATGATATGATCATGAAAACACGAGCACGACAAGAAGGTATGGTCACCATGCACCTGCATACACGTGCGTGTATGTGGACTGCAATCTGATTGGCTGAAACTTTAAACAGCTATAACTCCCTAGGTTTTCATCTAAACAGGATGTGATTTGGAACAAAGATATGTATTTTTGACTTTAACAAGAAGGTATGGTCACCATGCACACGCATAAAGGTGCATAACGTGTGCTGCAATCTGATTGACCGAATCTTTAAACAGCTATATTACTCAATTGGTTTTCAACCAAACGGGTTGGGATTTAGAACATAAATAGATATAATTGGCTTCTACAAGAAGGTTTGATCACCATGCTCATGTATGCACGTGTGTGCACTTGAAGTTGGTAAAATCAGAATTACAATTGAATTAGCTTTATTTTAATACTGTTGGATTAAATATTTAGCATATCAAAATACATAGATTGTGTAGACAATATGATATGGTCATTAGGGTTGGGGAACGTTTAGGGAACATCTGTGACTGTCCCCGTTACAATTAGCACTAGTTTTGTATTGTTTTCTGGAATTTGAAATTGAATACTGTTCGTTATCTCCATATCCTTCTACAGGCTGAAGACAGAGGCAGGTGTTTGGGGTAGGGTGAATTCATCATGCATCGGCGCCGTTGTAATTCAACAAGTAACAGCGATATCGATACCGACGAAACATTATCAAAATGGAACTTAACATTTAGTCTGTGAATACCCGAGTCCTTGCTGGAATACATGACATTCGCCTCTACATTTTTAAGTTTAATATGGCCTTTGTCCTACCAC
>PRKT01000661.1:171233-205519 GCA_003671525.1 Saccostrea glomerata
ACATCATTTGTGCAGAACAACGAGATCTTTCAAATGATATCAAGAAAAAAACGCTGACTCATCACATTAGGGGCAGAAAGGGGCCAAAAGTCTTTAATCGATAACTCTTTATCAGTTAATATTTTGTAATATAATACTGAAGCAAAAATGTTTATCTCAACAATCTACAGCTATATATTATAATTTTTATGACGTATGGTACATAATTAGGGGCCACAAGGGGCCAGAAGGCTAAATCTTTGACGCTTTATATCTCAAGAGTGAGAAATATTTTGATAAGTAATATTGAACAAAAGATGTTCAAAATGATGTTTTGAACAATATGAAACCTTTCATTTTTCGCTAAACGTCCCCATTAGGGAGTTGAAGGGTTGGCCCCTAAATATTTCTTTTACGAATAACTCAAAAACGAAAAAGAATATCTGAATAGTTGTTGAACAAAAAGTGTTCAAAATCCTAAGAGCTTTAAGATGAAATCCAGAAAAAAGGGGTGGACACACAAATAAGGGTCCAAGAGGGGCTAAAAGTCTTTTTTCGATAACTCTTTAACAGTCAATAATTTGTGATACATTACTGAAATAAAAATGTTTATCTCAACAATCTACAACTTTATATTATGATTTTTGTGTCATATATTACATAATTAGGGGCCACAAGGGGCCAGAAGGCAAAATCTTTGACGCTTTGTATCTCAAAAGAGAAAAATATTTTGACAAGTAATATTGAACAAAAGATGTTCAAAATGATGTTCTGAACATTATGCAACCTTTCATTTTTCGCTAAACGTCCCCATTAGGGAGTTGAAGGGTTGGCCCCTAAATATTTCTTTTGCCAATAACTCGAAAACGAAAAAGAATCTCTGACTAGTTGTTGAACAAAAAGTGCTCAAAATCCTAAGAGCTCTAAGATGAAATCCAGAAAAAGGGGCTGGACACACAAATTAGGGGCCAAGAGGGGCTTAAAGTCTTTTTTCGATAACTCTTTAACAGTCAATAATTTGTAATACATTACTGAAATAAAAATGTTTATCTCAACAATCTACAACAGTACATAATGATTTTAAAGTCGTACATTGCATAAATAGGGGCCACAAGGGGCCAGAAGGCAAAATCTTTGACGCTTTGTATCTCAAAAGTGAGAAATATTTTGACAAGTAATATTGAACAAAAGATGTTCAAAATGATGTTCTGAACAATATGCAACCTTTCATTTTTCGCTAAACGTCCCCATTAGGGAGTTGAAGGGTTGGCCCCTAAATATTTCTTTTGCGAATAACTCGAAAACGAAAAAGAATCTCTGAATAGTTGTTGAACAAAAAGTGCTCAAAATCCTAAATTTTTTCCCTTTTTTCCCTTAATATTTCTTTTCCGAATAACTCGAAAACGAGAAAGAATCTCTGAATAGTTGTTGAACAAAAAGTGTTCATAATCCTGAGAGCTTTAAAATTTTATAAAGAAAAAAGGGCTGATCCCTAATATTAGGGGCTGTGAGGGGCCAAATGTCGATTTTATAAGTCTTTATTGTTCAATGTCTTTTTACAGAATATGGAAAATCATTACTTTCGAATGAAAATCTCAATCAAAATTTGATCTTATCTCATCAAGAATCGAACGGAAGACCCACTCGTTGTTCACAACGAGATCGTATCTAGTTATTATTATTAAGGTCTTCCGTCTTCAACGGAAGACCTTCTTGTTATTCTTCGGTTTCTTTTTCCCTATTATTATTATTATTATTATTATTATTCTTACCGATTTTGTGCACGCGATTTCTCGTAAACTACTGGGCCGATTCTCATGAAACTTTCACATCTAATAGGTACTGATCTGAACCTTATTGGAAATTTTTTTTGTTGACGTCGTCACTTCCGGTCGTGAGATATGGACGATTTTCTTATTTTTAATTGCAATTTTGTCTTGATTACTTAGCGAAAACTGCTTAAAATATGAAGCTAAGATTAACTGGAGATGATAGTTCATGTTTATAGCGTTGCAGAATTGCCTTTTCGTGCGACGTCAGTACTTCCGGTCGAAACCGGAAGCGAATTTAAAAAACGGAAATTTTCAACTTTTGATTTTTAATATTTTTGTTTTAGAATTGAATAGAGACCCTTTTGCAGAAGCCAAATATGTAATTTGTTTGAAAATCGAAAAAGCCAATCTCGAGATATTAGCATTTGAAAACGCGAAGCGGCGATCCCGATGGCCGAATGGTTAGCGCGTTGGATTGTCACGCGGGCGACCCGGGTTCGATCCCGCTTGTGACCAAAAAATTTTATCACTTTTTCTGCTCGATTTTTCGATTTTTATTAATTTCAGACCATTTGCAAAAACATATTTTCAACTTTTAAGTATATCTTACGTAATAAGGGGTCACAAGGGGCCAGAATGCTAAATCTTTGACACTTCATATCTTGAAAAGAGGGAATATTTTGATAAGCAATATTGAACATAAGTTGGTCAAAATAATGAACTAAATATTATGCATACTTTCAATTTTTGCAAAACGGACCCATTAAGGACTTGTAGGAGTGGCCCCTAAATATTTATTCAAAGAATATCTCCTTAACAAAAAGAAATCTCTGAATAGATGTAGAACAAAAAGTCTTTGAAATCATAAGACCTTTCGTTTGATATCAAGAAAAAGGGGCTGACTCCTCAAATTAGGGGCTCAGAGGGACCAAAAGTCTTTTATCTATAACTCTCTAATGATCAATATTTTGTAATACATTACAGAAGCAAAGATGTTCATATAAACGATTTGCAACAATATATGATAAAATTTTGAACATATGTTACGTAATAAGGGGTCACAAGGGGCCAGAATGCTAAATCTTTGACACTTCATATCTTGAAAAGAGGGAATATTTTGATAAGCAATTTTGAACAAAAGTTGGTCAGAATAATGAACTAAACAATATGCATACTTTGAATTTTTGTAAAACGGCCCCATTAAGGGCTTGTAGGAGTGGCCCCTAAATATTTATATAAAGGATATCTCCTAAACGAAAAGAAATCTCTGAATAGGTGTATACAAAAAAGTCTTTGAAATCACAAGACCTTTCGTTTGATATCAAGAAAAAGGGGCTGACCCCTCAAGTTAGGGGCTTAGAGGGGCCAAAAGTCTTTTATCTATAACTCTCTTATGATCAATATTTTGTTATACATTACAGAAGCAAAGATGTTCATATTAACGATTTGCAACAATATATGATAAAATTTTGATCATATGTTACGTAATTAGGTGTCACAAGGGGCCAGAATTTCAATTTTTTGACGTTTCATATCTCGAAAAGAATAAATATTTTGATAAGCAATATTGAACAAAAGATGGCTAGATTAATGTGCTAAACAATATGCATACTTTAAATTTTTGTAAAACGGCCCCATTAAGGACTTGTAGGAGTGGCCCCTAAATATTTATATAAAGCATATCTCTTAAACGAAAAGAAATCTCTGAATGGATGTATAACAAAAAGTCTTTGAAATCACAAGACTTTAAGTTTGCTATCAAGAAAAAGGGGCCGACTCCTCAAATTAGGGGCTCAGAGGGGCCAGAAGTCTTTCATTTTTAACTCTTTAATTATCAATATTTTGTACTAAGTATACATTTTGAGAAGCAAAGATATCAATTTTAACAACATGCAACAATATGATAAAAAATTTTGATCTAATTTTACGAAATAGGGAACACCAGGTGCCAAAATGCTATATTAATTATGCTTAAATACGTCTCAAAAGGGGGGGGGGGGTATTTTCTTATTAGCAATATTGAACAAAACATGTTCAGGCTATTGGATAAAAAAAACAGAAACTTTTACATTAACGAAGATAAACTTAATGTCATTTTCTTTTAACAGATATCTCAGTCAAAATCACATCTCATCTTTTCTAGAAATTCAACGGAAGACCTACTCGTTGCTCGCAACGAGATCTCATCTAGTTATTATTATTATTCTTACCGATTTTGTGCACGCGATTTCTCGTAAACTACTTGACCGATTCTCATGAAACTTTAACATCTGATAGGTACTGATCTGAACCTTATTGGAAATTTTTTTTGACGATGACGTCACTTCCGCTCGTGAGATATGGACAATTTTCTGATTTTAAAATGCAATTTTGTCTTGATTACTTAGCGAAAACTGCTTAAGATATGAAGCTACAATTAATTGGAGATGATAGTTCATGATTTATAGCGTTGCAGAATCGCCTTTTCGTGCGTCGTCAATACTTCCGGTCGAAACCGGAAGCGAATTTAAAAAACGCAATTTTTCAACTTTTCTTTTTTAATATTTTTGTATTTGAATTGCATAAAAACCTCTTTTCTGAATCCAAATATGTAATTTGTTTGAAAATCGACCAAGCCAATCTCGAGATATTTGCACTTGAAAACGCGAAGCGGCGATCCCGATGGCTAAATGGTTAGCGCGTTGGATTGTCACGCGGGCGACCCGGGTTCGTCCCCGCTTGTGACCAAAATATTTTATCTCTTTTTCTGCTCGATTTTTCGATTTTTATTAATTTTAGACTATTTGCAAAAACATATTATCAACTTTTTAAGTATATCTTACGTAATAAGGGGACACGAGGGGCCAGAATGCTTAATCTTTGACACTTTATATCTTGAAAAGAAGGAATATTTTGATAAGCAATGTTGAACAAAAGTTGGTCAGAATAATAGTGTAAACAATATGCAAGCTTTGAATTTCTGTAAAATGGCCCCATTAGGGACTTGTAGGGGTGGCCCCTAAATATTTATATTAAGTATATCTTCTAAACAAAAAGAAATCTCTGAATAGTTGTAGAACAAAAAGTCTTTGAAATCACAAGACCTTTTATTTGATATCAAGAAAAAGGGGCTGACTCCTCAGATTAGGGGCTCAGAGGGGCCAGAAGTCTTTCATCTTTAACTCTTTAATGATCAATAATTTGTGATACATTACAGAGGTAAAGTTTTTCATATTATTGATTTGCAACAATATATTACAATATCTTAGTCATATGTTACGTAATTAGGGGTCACGAGGGGCCAGAAAGCTAAATCTTTGACGCTTCATATCTCGAAAAGGGGGAAAATTTTGATAAGCAATGTTGAACAAAAGTTGGTCAGAATAATAGTGTAAACAATATGCAAGCTTTGAATTTCTGTAAAATGGCCCCATTAGGGACTTGTAGGGGTGGCCCCTAAATATTTATATTAAGTATATCTTCTAAACAAAAAGAAATCTCTGAATAGTTGTAGAACAAAAAGTCTTTGAAATCACAAGACCTTTTATTTGATATCAAGAAAAAGGGGCTGACTCCTCAGATTAGGGGCTCAGAGGGGCCAGAAGTCTTTCATCTTTAACTCTTTAATGATCAATAATTTGTGATACATTACAGAAGCAAAGTTTTTCATATTAACGATTTGCAACAATATATTACGATATTTTAGTCATTATGTTACGTAATTAGGGGTCACGAGGGGCAAGAATGCTAAATCTTTGACGCTTCATATCTTGAAAAGGTGGAAAATTTTGATGAGCAATATTTAACAAAAGATGGTCGGAAAAATGATTTAAACAATAAGCATACTTTGAATTTTTGTAAAATGGCCCAATTAAGGACCTGAGCGTGGCCCCTAAATATTTATATTAAGTATATCTCCTAAATGATAAGAAATCTTTGAATAGTTGTAGAACAAAAACTCTTTGAAATCACAAGACCTTTCGTTTGATATCATAAAAAAGGGGCTGACCCCTCAAAATAGGGGCTCAGAGGGGTCAATATTCTTTTATCTATAACTCTCTAATGATCAATATTTTGTTATACATTACTGAGGGAAAAGTATTCATCTTAACAATTTACAACAATATATGATATTTTTATCATATGTTACGTAATGAGGGGTCGCAAGGGACCAAAATGCTATATTTTTTATGCTTTATATCTCAAAAATAGGGGGGGGGGAGTATTTTCATAAGCCTTATCAAACAAAAGATGCTCAGAATATCGTGATTAAAATGAGAAACTTTAACTAGAGAAAACTCAATGTCATTCTCTTTTAACAAAAATCTCAGTCAAAATCACATCTCATCATATCTAGAAATTCAACGGAAGACCTACTCGTTGCTCGCAACGAGATCTCATCTAGTTATTATTATTAGGGTCTTCCGTCTTCAGCGGAAGACCCTTCTATTATTGTAAAGTTTCTTTTTAGGGTCTTCCGTCTCCAGCGGAAGACCCTTCTATTATTCTTATGTTTCTTTTTCACTTTTCTTATTATTAGGGTCTTCCGTCTTCAGCGGAAGACCCTTCTATTATTCTTCGGTTTCTTTTTTACCTTTATTATTATTATTAGGGTCTTCCGTCTCCAGCGGAAGACCCTTCTATTATTCTATTGTTTCTTTTTCACTTTTATTATTATTATTTTTTTCTTTACACATTTTTGTGCAGACGATTTCTCAGAGATGCTTGAGTCGATTGACTTGAAATTTTCAGGAATGATGTATCGTGAACTAAACCTTATTCATTTTTTTTATTTTTTGAAAATTCACTTCCGGTCGGAAGTTATCGCCCTTTAATCGAATTTTTAGTGCCATTTTGTCCGGACAAAAACTCAAAAACGACAAAAGCTAGAATGCTTTCATTTTCAGGACTAATAGACAACATATTGTAGTTTTGCACCTATACTTTCAAATCTTCCTGAAGTGCTTAGTATGGAAGCTCGGTAGGGGTCGAAATCTAGGACACGAAACATGACTGATTTTTTGAGACATTTTGCATCATATCTTTTAAAGTAAAATTATTTTGTTAAAATATACTGAACAAAATTTGTGCAGAATGACAATATCTTTAATATGACATCAAGAAAAAAGTGCTGACTCATCACATAAGGGGCCAAGAGGGGCCAAAAGTCTTTTTTCGTTATCTCTTAAACAGTCAATATTTTGTTAGACATTACAGAAACAAAAATGTTTATCTCAACCATTTACAACTATATATTATAATTTTAATGCCGTATGTTACATAATTAGGGGCCACAAGGGGCCACAATGCTAAATCTTTGACGCTTTATATCTCAAAAGTGGGAAATATTTTGATAAGTGATATTGAGCAAAAGATGTTCAAAATAATGTTTTGAACAATATGCAACCTTTAATTTATCGCCATACGTCCCCTTTAAGGAGTTGAAGGGTTAGCCCCTAATTATTTCTTTTTCAAATAACTTGAAAACGAAAAAGAATATTTGAATAGTAGTTGTACAAAAAGTGCTCAAAATTCTAAGAGCTTTAAGATGAGATCAAGAAAAAGGGGCTGGGCACTCAAATTAAGGGCCGAGAGGGGCCAAAAGTCTTTAATCAATAACTCTTTAGCAGTCAATATTTTGTTATATATTACTGAAGCAAAAATGTTCATCTCAACAATCTGCAACTACATATTATGACTTGAATGTCCTATGGTGCATAATAAGGGGCCATAAGGGGCCAGAATGCTAAATCTTTGACGCTTTATATCTCGAAAGGGAGAAATATTTTGACGAGCAATATTGAACAAAAGATGTTCAAAATCATGTTTTGAATAATATGCAACCTTTCATTTTTCGCTAAACGTCCCCATTAAGGAGTTGAAGGGTTGGCCCCTAAATATTTCTTTTGCTAATAGCTCAAAAACAAAAAATAATTTCTGAATAGTTATTGAACAAAAAATGTTCAAAATCTTAAGATCTTTAAGATGAGATCCCGAAAAGGGGGCTGGGCACTCGAATTAGGGGCCAAGTGGGGCCAAAAGTCTTTTGTTGATAACTCTTTATCAGTTAATATTTTGTAATATATTACTGAAGCAAAGATGTTTATCTCAATCATCTACAACTATATATTATGGCTTTTATGTCGTATGGTACATAATTAGGGGCCACAAGGGGCCAGAATGCTAAATCTTTGATGCTTTCTATCTCGAAAGGGAGAGATATTTTGATAAGCAATATTGAACAAAAGATGTTCAAAATGATGTTCTGAATAATATGCAACCTTTCATTTTTTGCTAAACGTCCCCATTAGGGAGTTGAAGGGTTGGCCCCTAAATATTTCTTTTGCTAATAGCTCGAAAACGAAAAAGAATTTCTGAACAGTTGTGGAACACTAAATTTTTAAAATCTAAAGATCTTTAAGATGAGATCCCGAAAAAGGAGTTGATCACCCAAATTAGGGGCCAAGAGGGGCCAAAAGTCTTCAATCGATAACTCTTTCTGAGTTAATATTTTTTAAAACATTACTAAAGCAAAGATGTTTATCTCAACCATCTACAATTACTCGTATATTATGATTTTTATGTCGTATGGTACATAATTAGGGGCCACCAGGGGCCAAAATGCTAAATCTTTGATGCTTTATATCTCGAAAGGAAGAAATATTTTGAAAAGCAATACTGAACAAAAGATGTTCAAAATCATGTTCTGAATAATATGCAACCTTTCATTTTTTGCTAAACGTCCCCATTAAGGAGCTGAATGGTTGGCCCCTAAATATTTCTTTTGCTAATAGCTCAAAAACGAAAAAGAATTTCTAAATAGTTGTTGAGCAAAAAATGTTCAAAATCTTAAGAGCTTTAAGATGATATGAATAAAAAGGATCGATTCCTAAAATTAGGGTCCGTTAGAAGGCCAAAGGCCGATTTTTAAAGTCTTTAATGTTCTATGTCTTTTGACAGATTGTGGTAAATCATTATTTTTGAATGAAAATCACAATCAAAATCTTATCTCATCTCATCAAGAATTGGACGGAAGACCCACTCGTTGCTCGCAACGAGATCGTATCTAGTTTTTATTCTTTTTTCTTCTTAAAAAATTTGTGCAGACAATTTCTCGGAGATGTCTCGTTCGATTTGCTTCAAATTTTCACAGTCGATGCGTTGTCATCTGAAGTTAATTCCGGCAAATTATTTTTTGGAAATTCATTTCCGGTCGGGAGTTATCGCCCTTTGATCAAAATTTGGAGGACCTCCTTGTCTGTGATGGAACTCAAAAACGGCTCAAGCTAGAAAGCTGAAATTTTTAGTGATGATAGAGGACAAGTTGCCACGTTGCAACATGGTTAGGATATTTTCCGGAAGTGCCTAGTATGGAAGCTCGGTAGGGGTCAAAATTTAGGACACGTTTTATGAGTGATTTTTTGAGACATTTTGTATCATATCTTTTTAATTGTAAATATTTTGTTAAAACATATTGAACAACATTTGTGCAAAATATCAAGATCTTTCATATGATATCAAGAAAAATGTGCTGACTCATCAAATTAAGGGCTGAAAGGGGCCAACAGTTTTTATTCAATAACTTTTAAAAAGTCAATATTTTGTAATACATTACTGAAGCAAAGATGTTCATCTCAACCATCTACAACTATATATTATGATTTCCATGTCGTATGGTACAAAATTAAGGGCCACAAGGGGCCAGAATGCTAAATCTTTGATGCTTAATAACTCGAAAGGGAGAAATATTTTGATAAGCAATATTGAACAAAAGTTGTTCAAAATAATGTTCTAAACAATATGCAACCTTTCATTTTTTGCTAAACGTCCCCATTAAGGAGTTGAAGGGTTGACCCTTAAAAATTTTTTTTCTAATATCTCAAAAACGAAAAAGAATTTCTGAACAATTGTTGAACACAAAATGTTCAAAATCTTAAGATCTTTAAGATGAGATCCCGAAAAAGGGGCTGGGCACTCGAATAAGGGGCCAAGAGGGGCCGAAAGTCTTCAATCGATAACTCTTTATCGGTTAATATTTTGTAATACATTACTGAAGCAAAGATCTTCATCTCAACCATCTACAACTATATATATTGAATTCCATGACGTATGTTACATGATTAGGGGCCACAAGGGGCCAGAAAGCTAAATCTTTTATGCTTTATATCTCGAAAGGGAGAAATATTTTGATAAGCAATATTGAACAAAAGTTGCTCAAAATAATGTTCTTAACAATATGCAACCTTTCATTTTTTGCTAAACGTCCCCATTAAGGAGTTGAAATGTTGGCCCCTAAAAATTTCTTTTCCTAATATCTCAAAAACGAAAATGAATTTCTGAACAATTGTTTAACACAAAATGTTCAAAATCTTAAGATCTTTAAGATGATTTTGTAATACATTTTTGAAGCAAAGATCTTTATCTCAATCGTCTAGAACTATATATTATAGTTTTTATGTCGTATGGTACATAATTAGGGGCCAAAAGGGGACAGAATGCTAAATCTTTGACGCTTTATATCTCGAAAGGGAGAAATATTTTGATAAACACCATTGAACAAAAGTTGTTCAAAATAATGTTTTGAACAATATGCAATCATTCATTTTTTGCTAAACGTCCCCGTTAAGGAGTTGAAGGGTTGGCCCCTAAAAATTTCTTTTTCTATTATCTCAAAAACGAAAAAGAATTTCTGAACAACTGCTGAACATAAAATGTTCAAAATCTGAAGTGCTTTATGATGAAATCACGAAAAAGGGGCTGGGTATTCGAATTAGGGGCCAAAAGTCTTCAATCGATAACTCTTTATCGGTTAATATTTTGTAATACATTACTGAAGCAAAGATCTTCATCTCAACCATCTACAACTATATATTATGATTTCCATGTCGTATGGTACATAATTAGGGGCCAAAAGGGGCCAGAATGCTAAATCTATAATTCTTTATATCTCGAAAGGGATAAATATTTTGATAAACAATATCAAACAAAAGTTGTTCAAACTAACGTTCTAAACAGTATGCAACCTTTCATTTTTTGCTAAACGTCCCCATTAAGGAGTAAAAGGGTTGGCCCCTAATTATATCTTTTGCTTATAGCTCAAAAACAAATAAAAATTTTGAACAGTTGTTGAACAAAAAATGTTCAAAATTTCAAGACCTTTAAGATGAGATCCAGAAAAAGGGACTGCGCACTCGAATAAGGGGCCAAGAGGGGCCACAAGTCTTCAATCGATTACTCTTTATCAGTTTATATTTTGTAATACATTACTGAAGCAAAGATCTTTATCTCAACCGTCTACAACTATATATTATAGTTTTTATGTCGTATGGTACATAATTAGGGGCCAAAAGGGGCCAGGATGCTAAATCGTTGATGCTTTATATCTCGAAAGGGAGAAATATTTTGATAAGCACCATTGAACAAAAGTTGTTCAAAATAATGTTCTGAACAATATGCAACCTTTCATTTTTTGCTAAACGTTCCCATTAAGGAGTTGAAGGGTTGGCCCCCAAAAATTTCTTTTTCTAATATCTCAAAAACGAAAAAGAATTTCTGAACAATTGTTGAACACAAAATGTTCAAAATCTGAAGTGCTTTATGATGAGATCTCGAAAAAGGGGCTTGGTATTCGAATTAGGGGCCAAAAGTCTTCAACTGATAACTCTTTATCAGTTAATATTTTGTAATACATTACTGAAGCAAAAATGTTCATCTCAACCATCTACAACTATATATTATGATTTTCAAGTCGCTTGGTACATATTTAGGGGTCACAAGGGACCAAAATGCTAAATTTTTTATGCTTTATATCTCGAAGGGGAGAAATATTTTGATAAGTAATACAGAACAAAAGTTGTTCTAAATAATGTTCTGAACAGTATGCAACCTTTCATTTTTGCTAAACGTCCCCATTAAGGAGTTGAAGGGTTGACCCCTAATTATATTCTCTCCTTATATCTCAAAAAATGATTAAGAATTTTTGAACAATTGTTGAACACAAAATGTTCAAAATCTTAAGATCTTTAAGATGAGATCCCGATAAAGGGACTGGGCACTCGAATAAGGGACCAAAAGTCTTTAATCGATAACTCTTTATCAGTTAATATTTTGTAATACATTACTGAAGCAAAGATCTTTATCTCAACCGTCTTCAACTATATATTATGCTAAACGTCCCTGTTATGGAGTTGAAGGGTTGGCCCCTAAATATTTCTTTTTTTAATATCTCAAAAACAAAAAAGAATTTTTTAACAATTGTTGAACACAAAATGTTCAAATTCTTAAGATCAAGTAGATAATATGGTTGTTATACATTGAATACCTTTAAAAAAAAGAACTAACATATATGAACATATATGAAGACTTTATTATCTACCTCTTCCGTTAGCCGGACAAAGTCCGTTGCCCCCTGCTCACCGCGGGGAGGTGGAAGTAGGGTTTTGAGCAGGATATATATTTACTAAACTATTCTAACTCTATTTCTAACTTGCACTAGAGATGTGATGAAACCACGTATTCTTATATTTACATCAATCAAATTGACATGTTTTGTCATCAAAATGCCTCAAACATTATAAATGATAATATTGTTTTTGTCCAGCAAAAAATTGTAAGGACTTGGTTGTAGCACTTAAAATTTTAAAATTCAAAACGTTAAAGAAAAACTCATAAAGGTTTTTAATAACACTCTGATTCATGTGATTTCTTTTTTTTTCTCTATGTTATTGAGAACTTTGATTATTTGAAAATTTAAAATTCGAAATTCATATTTTAGTTTACTTCATCATAAAATTCATGCTAATATCTAACTCTCCAAATAATCAATTCTAATAAAACATGCATAGTTAATTGAAGTACTTGTTTTCCTTGAATTGTCATAAAAGTTGGAAAAAAAAACACGTGGCGAGACTTATGGTTCGTATAGCTCTTACGCTCGGGCTCGACATTCTGAAATTTCGATGAAGTTTCTAAAGAATTCATTGCAAGGGGGAATAAAAAGCTGCTAATCTACTATATGTATATACAGGAAAACGAATCTACAACTGTATGGTTTATATCCAAATGAATACCGTGAGTTCCTGGGGTTACTTAACACTTATTTTAACTTAACTATTGTTCAGTTTTCGTTGATAGCTGTTCAACAAGTACGCATATTATTTCAACTTAAACGGATCACTTAACTATATACATTCAGTTCTCGTTAACCTGCAACTGTACAACTGTAATACATATTTATCCGTGCAGTCATTTACTAAGAACTTGATACAAATACACATAATCACAACCTGATCTCAGTCTCAACATGCTCAATGTCAAAATAAATCAGGTCCTGTAACCTCTGATTGGACTACTTACATTTTCTTGCATCTTTTTCTTGCGTATTTGTCTGTCCGATACATTTCTATACATCTGAATTTTTACAAACATTTTCCGAAGTCTAGGCCAAGCCATTGCCATTGAATTAAATTGCTAATATTTAGGAAATACTATTTCACTCAGGTTAACTTTTATGATTGAGATATTGATATCAAAATTTGAGGTTAATTAAGAAGCATATGGTTTTGTAGATTTTGCAAGATACTTATAATCTGATGCTTTTTTTCACTGACTACAGCTAATAGCTACTGTAAAATCATCTACAAAATTGATATCTTCCATTGAAAAGGCTAAAAATTTTCTGTACAAAACAATACGTAAATCTATCATCGACATGACATAAACGTCTGTCACAAGTGTTTAAACAAAGACTACTTCATTACATACTCTCAACCTTGTTAAACGCTGTGCTGCTTTAAAGGTCTAAGAATTTTAGAAGAATAGCATCATGATAACTGTAATATGTGGGTAACCGATGAACCTCAATCTGTCTTAAATTGGGTACATATACATGGTCCAATGTTGTTCCACCTTCTGTGGTGCTAAAGGATACAAGTTGTCTGAAGTTTAGATTGCTCATGAATCTTTGAATTGGGCCATTAGCTTTTGCATCCTCATTGAAATCACCCATGATGATACAGTCAATGTCATTTGTTTTCAGGAAGCTCAGAACATTCTGTAGATTGTGTAGGAATGATGTTATTTTTTCCATGCATGGGCGATAGACACACAGCAACAAAATATCTTCCTTGATCATTTTCACTGCTATTCCTTCAATATTCATCTGAGCTATTGGAACAACATCATAATCCTTCCTGTCTTTCAAGTACAGCCCAACTCCTCCACCCTTTGACATGCGTAAACTTTGATTTGAGACACTACTTTCTTTATATGCTTCCTCTCGAGGCAGATGATGAAATTGAAACCCTTGCAGTCCATATTTCTCTGTATTTTCCCCAGATCTTAACCAAGTCTCTGTTAAGCATATGGCATCTACCTCTGTAAACCTTGCATCATTTTGTAGGTCGTCAAAATGACTGCCCAAGCTCTGTATATTATGAAGAATTACTCTCTTTCCAATGGATAGTAAGGCTTGTGAAGTGTCATCAAAAGTAATCTTCGGCATTTCACTTAATGCTGTCTTGACCTCTGGATCTGCATAGATATTTTTCTGTAAACGAGATGAATCTTCCGTATCAATAAATAAGCCAGACTTTGAAGTAACCCTTGATAATGCAACGTATGCTTGACCTGGGGCAAAAACTTTATCTAAATTCACAACAGCTTCCTTAGTTGTCATACCTTGCACCTTATGAGCTGTACATGCCCAAGACAACCGAATTGGAAATTGGTGTCTTACCACTGTAGTTGCCTTTTCTTTTATCTCTTCTTGTACTCTTTCTATGAATACTACGTTCCCATCAATTGTCTTCTGTCCTGACTTCTTCCCAACTTCCTCATTATCAAAGATTACTCCTATAGCTCTAACAACTTTATCACTTTTTTCTACCATAGAAAACTGACAGATATGCCCCATTACTCCATTTACAAGACCATCCTCCACATTGCAATTTCTTGTGAGCATTACCCTTGCATGGACAGACAATAGCAGCGAACTTGGAAGGCCATCACTTTTTGATTTTGTCAAAGGTTTGTTTCTCTGTATCAGTTTTCCAGATGTTTTGTCCTTTTTGTAATCTTGGGCCTCGATTTCCAATAAATCCTCACATGATTTCTTTAGCATTGACAAATTGAAGCGTTAACCTCTTCATTGGTAGAAAAAACATGAAGAACATCTTCTGGGCCTTCCCTGATACAGTCTTCCAACATAGCTCTTTGCTGATGTGTTAACGGTTGATCTCTCTCTCTTATTCGAAGGGAATTAAGAACCTCAGCAAAAGTCAAGTCTTCTCTTTGTCTCATTATCCCTTTTAATTCAATGACTTTAAATAACTCAAGCCAGTAGTCCATGGGATAACTCATACTTTCTTTGTAAAGTCTCTCATCTTTTCGCTGCTTAACGGGAGGAAGCTGGTAAAAGTCCCCAACAGCAATAACACAAACCCCTCCAAATGGCTCTTTGCACTTTTTAATCTGCACCAGCCTTTCGTGTATGTAGTAGAGAAGCCTTTTGTATACCATTGATATCTCATCAATGATTAGGATCTGAAGATCTCCTATCCTTACTCTCAATTCACTGAGACTTTGTTCTCCAAGTGGTTCATAAGGAAGGGGAAGATACTTTGTTAATGAAAATAAGTGATGAAGTGTATTTCCACCTATGTTGAAGGCTGCTGTTCCCGTGAAGGCTGCGAGAAGCACTGATACACTATCTGGTTCAGTCATTATTCGTGAGAGCAAACGTGATGCTTCATAATGAATGGCTTTTATGAGATGACTCTTACCAGTTCCTGCACCTCCAGTAATAAATAAATGTAGGGGTTCAGGTTTCTCTCCTGCAATCTTTCCTAAACACCACTCGCGCACCAAGTAAAATATTTCACTCTGTGTTTCATTCAAATTTTGAAGAACAGATTGCATTTCAGCTCTTGAAACTGCATTTTGGTGAACATGATACATGACATCTGCATTATGTGTCTCACTTTCGATATCCGGAATGATGTCTTCCTCCTGTGGCACTGTAGTTTCCTTCCTCTGAGCTTTACCCTCCCTTCTAAGAACCTCTGTTTCTGGGCATATTTGTGACTATGCATCCTCTAGTTCACCGATCATCTCATATGCCTCCTGAGCATTGTCAATAATATCTTCATTTTTTGCATAACGTGAATGATTGAAATCCACAATTGACTTCACTGATTCTTTCTTCTTTCTGCCAGAAATTTTCACATAACCAGTCTCATAAAAATCCTCATATAACTCAAATCCTGGTGGTTTCAACTGTGTCTCAGTCCAATAGGGAAGAAAAAGTTGCAAGAGAGACTGATGATATTTCTCTGACATTTTCTCAGCATTAAACCTGGGATACCTTACAACAGCAGGCTGCGTTCTTGTTCTTCGTTGCACAAAACCCTTTCCATTCTGTAATTCAAAAACATTTTCATTTTCCTTCTTCGGAACTTGTGATTTAGCAAGCACTCTAAATTCGGAACAAAATTCTGCGAGGCACATTTCATGGAAAATTGGTTTATCTGGTCGGTTCATGTAACGTTCAATAATGTTCGTCATCCAAACATCATCCTCTTCATCTTCATCCTCAACATTTATCTCTTCATCCTTTGACATTTTTTTCTTAAGCACTGATAGTGGTTTACTTAAGCGCACCGGGTTGTCACCTACAGGCACAAACAACACTTTCCTAGAGCATTCTTTCATCTTCAAGTTACATACTCTGTACACAGCTTCTTGTGCACTTACTTCTCTGTGATGCAGGTAAGCTGAACCAATTTTCTTCATCGTTTGTCTGGCATCATGATTTCCCTCCTCAGCCTCCAACTTTGTTTGTTTGAGTAACATACCCATTTCCCTTTCTGACTTTGATATATAGGAAATTATATAAACAATACAACTGAAAGGATCCAGCACAAACTGTATGTCCATATTAGCATCCCAGGACTTCAGCAGACATCTGTTATATTGATTCGTCCACACTTCGTTCGGGCAGCGTTCAAGTACAACTGATCTTTTTGTCGATAACATGTTGTAGGCATCTTCGTACAGCTCCTGTGTTAATGATAGATCATCAAATAATTCTTCTGTTGTGTTGATTCTTTCACCATCTTTCTGCACCTTATCCCAAACACTAATTAATATCTCCTTTGCAAAGGCTTTGTTTACATTTGTCTCTTTTTCACACATCTCTGAGTTTTCTTGTTCATTTGCACTTGTTATAAAAGTCTTTTGAGATGGAGGCCTTGGGAAATTAAACCTACACTCTGTACCTTTCTTTTTACAAGACTTTGAGTGTTTCTTGCTGTGTTGTTGTACTTGTAAGACACTTTTTCTCAATTCTGGGTCATCACTATCTGAAGGAACAGAACATGTCACATATCGGTTAATGAAGTCGCACACAGCTTCTTCTCCATCAGAATAAATATTAGGTGCATTTTCAACCCAATATAAACAATGCATATGAGGGGATCCCCTCTGCTGAAACTCAACTCTTTGGAAAAAGTCTAATACTTTTCCTATTGGCTTTGCTGGGGAAAGAATGACCTCCTTGTGAAATATTTGAAACCTGTGTTCAAACATTCTAGCCACCGTGACTGGATTGCATCTTAAAACTTCATTTTTCTCTGACCACTCCATCTCATCGGGATCTCTGTTATCATTCTGTTGTTGCAATATAGCTTTAACAGCATCATTCCATCTGTACTCCGCTGCAGAAAACGAACAAAACCAAGTTGGGATTCCTAATTGTCGCAGCATGGCAAAAATGTCCTTTTGAGTACTTGACCAATAGGCAGGAGTTCCTCTTATTGGCTGCATAAATCTTAGAGCATCATCATTTCTCAGCAAACTAGAGAGAGTAGTCGGGTCTTGTAGCATATTTTTCGTAATTGGTTTTCCATTGGTACATTTTGATAGTGACTTTCTAAGTGAAATTTGTGTTTTTTCGATCACTTGATTCAATTCAGACATGTACTGACTGAAGAAAATGTAATTGGTATCCTTTGCAAACCTCTCATCAGCATTCATTAACCTATTATTGAAATACCTAGACAGTGTTAATTTTTCTGATCTCTCCTCATTCCATGAGAAACGACCACTTGGGAAATGACAAGGAAATGCCTTCGCTTCATTGCCAGGTTCCTGTAATATTCGAACAGGATTATTTCCTTCGCTTGGTGCAATGTTGTACACGTCATCGAAATAATGGTCTAAAACATCCTGAGCAACATCAACAGGTTGTAAACATGTATCAAATGCAACCATTTCTTCATCAATTTCCAATTCATCTTTTGCATTAACATCTGTCATTTCTTCATGACTCTCCAAATTTTCTGTCAAGGATGATGTAATTTTTAAATCCTTGTACCACTGATTGTTTCCTTTTAAGTATGATAAGGCTGACATCACATGATTTGTATTAACAAACTGATATTCAAAGTAGCCTTTGTAATTCAATTTCCTTTTTAATTTCACACGCAACAATAAGTTTTCATCTTCTTTCCTTGGTAAACTGATTGTCTTTTTCATATCTGAAGGCACACAAACCACAGGTCCATGAACATTTTTTTGCCCACCATGAGGAAGAGCCATAACCTTCATAAATGGTATGTGAATCGCAATCAAATGTTGTTCCAAGTTGTTTAATCGAGTCAGTTCTGGGGGAATATCTTCCAAAATCAAACCGTTAACGGCAGCCTCTGCTGGTGCTTTGCCACTCATTATTTTCCTGTGACAAGTGTAACAAATCCATAAAGATGATTTAGTACATCCCTCTGGACAAGATTCAGAACATTCATGTAAATACTTGTCTAGCAAGCAAATATCAGAAATTGTTCTTGCAGATTCACTTTTCTCATACATCTGATGTTCACAAGCTTGAAGTTGATTTTTAAACAATAGCCTATGACAGCAAGTACAAGCATAATCCGGACCTTCTTTAGCTTTTTCCTTAAACAATCTGATAACTTCCTCTTCCTGTTCCAAGTTCATCTGCTTCAGCCTTCTTTTTTGTGTAACTTTCTCTTTCTTCTTCTTCTTTTCTTCTAAAGATGAGTAATAGCTGTCCTTACTACGTTTCTTTACTTTTGATTGGACTTTGATGTCAGTTTGATACCTCCTTGCAGCCCTTTCTTGCATATTTGCTTTAAAAGTTTCGTTTGAGGTATATCTTTGAACATGAGCAGCTTTATTTTTCATCCTGTAAGTTTTATCTTCTTTGTACTTTTTCAAGGCCCCCTGTTTTACTTTAGTTTTGTGCTCCAAGTCCATTTTATACTTGTCAGTGCTTCTTTTTTTAAGTTTTTGCTGATGTTTTAAGTCTGCCTTGTATTTATCTATACTGGCTTTTTTAACATTTTCCCGATGTTTCAGATCTGTCTTGTACTTCTCCGTACTAGCCTTCCTAACATTTTCCCTATGAGTCAGATCTATCTTGTACTTGTCAGTACTTGCTTTCCGCAAATTTTCCTGATATTCAGAGTCGGTCCTGTACTTTTCCTTGTTCTTTTCTTTCACCTGCTCTCTGTGCTGAACATCAAACTTGTATCTCCTCACGATTGTCCTTTTCTTTTCCTCTCTGTGATTGAAGTTAGTGTAGTATTGCAGTTTACTTCTTCTTCTACTTGCCCTTTGTACTTCTTCTCTGTGTTCTAAATCTAAAGCACGATATCGTTCTCTGTTCCTATTCTGTATTTTGAGTTTTGAGTCTGCATCTGTATACATTTCTCTCCTTTGATTGATAATCTTCTTCCGGAAGTGTTCATCATCTCTGTACTTTTTTCTGAATTTTTCTTTGCGAATTTCATTCGAGTCTAATGGCCCTTTCAAATCAGAAGAATCTCGCCTTTCTTTCATTCGAATTCGATTTCCTCTGCGTAGGTTGTACTCTCTCTTGCAAGACCTGGTTTGCATGACTGATTCATTTTCTGAAACACGTAAAACAACATCATAATGGTTCTGTTGTCTATGGTATAAATAAATAGACTCCTTCTGTTCAAGTACCTCAGGAGTTGACACTTCCCCACTAAAACAAATCCATTTCCTGTCTGAATAAGTATAAATGTCTACATTCAACATATGCGACATTGCATGAATCTCCAATTCAGTGGCCCATACACCCTCCTCAGACATTTTACTCGAAAGTAAGTAAGACCTTAATGATCCCTCAGATCTCATAAACTGTTGAAATTTTGTTTCATGTTTCAACAAGTGTTGACAAACAGCTTCTCGTACAAGCTGGTGATAGTTCTCAGAATTTGTCAGACTGAATGATATTGCCCTGAAAAAGCAATTCCCATCTGCTTCTATTTCTTTACACTTGCTGGGTATATCCATGCCATTCACAATCACAGCATCCTTTTCATATCTAGAAACAAAATATGACAATCCTAACTCTTCGCTCAACTCCTTCTTCTTCTGTACAGTCAAAGGAATAAAATCGTGCTGTTTTACTTCCTCGCCCATAAATATCACCTCATTTGTCTGTGATATCTCTGAATGATCTGTCATTAAGCCGTCTTGTCTTGAATCCTGCAATCCTTTTGCATATCTCTGATTTTCTTCAATGTTTGATTGATCTGACATTATGACACCTTGTCTTGAACTTATGGATGCGTCTGAAAATTTTACATTACCTTCTACCTTGTTAACTTCTGCAATAGCAAAATGCTTAAGTGAACACATCACTCCAGTTAATTCACATTCAACAGTTCTTGAAAATCCCATAGAAAGAGCCAGAGACCTTATATGCAAGTACACATCCTGAACATCCTTTAACAAAATTCTTGTACTCTTTCCTCTAACACTTAAATATCCACGAGAGCACCGTGCATGTGAATCAAACATGAAAAAGCCATCTGCAGTTCTTCCAATTAAAACGGTATTTCCCCCAAAACACACAAAACATCCATTTGTCTCAGTAAGTGCCATCTGGAGAGCTTCATAAAGAGGATATGCATTAAAATCTTGATAACATGGCTCCTCCTCTGATAAGCTGATTAAACTTGGTACCGAGACCTTCACTGTAAAGTCAAATGTATTGTTAAAGCATTCAAAATACTGTGGTAACTCTTCTACTAACAAATATCTACTTGTAATTGAAGAGCAGTTCTGCAGGTATGTGTAAAGTTCATCTCCATTTACTAAAACTTTGTTGACATCAGCTGTGTGCCATAGTTTTGCACTTTTTAGAAGATGATAAGCCAAACCTGATAAACAATTAGCCACACATTGAGTTCCTGCAGTGTCACCAAACATAGGATCAGCTTGATGGAAAGAGCCCTGGACAGATATAGCATAAAAATTTCTTGCTTTCAAATAATGATTTTCCTCATCCTGCATACTACAACCATCTCTCTCCTCACTTTGTTCATTAACATCTTTTATATTCCATCTTTCACTACTTCTTTCCTCACTCAACTTTCTAAAATCCATTCCCTCATTTGTTTCCTTCATTTCTTCCTTATCTTCAGTATCACCACTTGACTCTCTGACATTTTCTATGTTCTCTATATTATCTCTAAAATCCATCATACATTCTACAGTCTCCAACATCTCTCTTTCTTTGTTTTTACTTTCTATAATATCATGTTTTTCGTTCAGTATTCCTTTGTTATTACTTTCAGTTTCCGTTTTAATATTCGTTAAAGTTCCTTCATCTTTTGATATTCTACTGGTCTCCTCCATCCTGGAGGTATCCAGCTGCGCCTGTCCTGCTGGACCAGACATATGCCCTATGTCCGATCCAGGTGCCCTCGGTGGAGCACAAACCCACGGTGGGGAGTCAGTGGACGGTGCCTTGCCCTCGTCATGGACAAACAGACGACTTCCCCGAGGAGGTGACAACCTCGGGGCAGGTGAATGCATTTTCACTCGAGGTGAGGCCTGCACCCTGGCCAGGGGTTTTTCCTCTTTAGGTGGAAACCCCATCGAACCAAGCCCCGGAAAATTACCGGGAGGAGCTGAATCAGCTCCATCCACTGTCCCGCAGGGAACAGCAGACTGTTGTGTTGTCGAAGTGGAGACTTCATCTGGCAGAATCTCTGCAGGCCTTTGCCTCTTTTCTCTTTTTCTCATCTTGTCTTGCAGCATTCGCTGTCTAGTAGATATTTTCCTTCTCTTTGCCATCTGAAAAACATCGATAATATACCATATATAACAAAATCTTTTCTAAAGAAAAATATTATTTCTTTATATTTAAAGTAGTACACACTTCTTCATGAATATTGTTGAAGAGAGTGTATTAACAGGAAACTGAGAAAAAGTGAAATTGGTTTTTTTATTAACAAGATGTGTTTGTGAAACGCAATGCCCCCGGCGGCAACAAAGTTTAAAAAAAAATCTATTTTTAGCATATAGGTCACAGTCAAGATCACAAGCTCATTGACCATGGTGTCATTTGGAAGAACTTAATCGGTGGAGTATGCATACCTAATATGAAGTTCTTATCTCCTATGGCTAAAAAGTTATGGCAAAAAGTGTAAAAAGCTATTTTTAGCATATCGGTCACAGTCAAGGTCACAAGATCATTAACCTTGCCATCGTTTGAAAGGATTTTATCGGTGGAGTATGCATACCAAATATGAAGTCCCTATCTCCTATGGTTCAAAAGTTATGGCAAAAAGTGTAAAAAGCTATTTTTTTAGCATATCGGTCACAGTCAAGGTCACAAGATCATTAACCTTGCCATCGTTTGAAAGGATTTTATCGGTGGAGTGTGCATACCAAATATGAAGTCCCTATATCCTATGTTTCAAAAGTTACTACAAAAAGTGAAAAAAAGCTACTTTTAGCGTATAGGTCACAGTCAAGGTCACACGGTCATTGACCTTGATGCCATTAAAAAGGACTCTATTAGTGGAGTATGCATACCAAATATGAAGTCTCTATCTTTTATTGTTCAAATGTTATGGCGAAGGTTGAAGTTGACAACAGAAAGAAAGACAAACAGATAGGACAAAAACAATATACACCCGGGATCTATCGATCTGGGCGCATAAAAAATTTAAATCTAAAAGTAGTCCCATGACCAATCATGGATTTGCTATTGTTGAGAAGACAACATTCAAAAAAATTTCCTATATATTTCTATATAAAACCTAAATTGGCCATTGTGGCCCCGCCTTACTCCCAGGGGTCATGATTTGAACGAACTTGAATCTACACTACTTGAGGATGCTTCCATATAAATATAATGATTTATTGCTTTGTTAATCTTGAGAAGAAGATTTTTAAAGAATTCTCCTATATATTTCTATGTAAAAATTTGGTCAGCCATTTTGGCTCAGCCCTACCCCAAGGGGTCATGATTTGAACAAAATTGAATCTACAGTACTTTAGGATGCTTTCATATAAATATGATGAATAATGGTTGTGCTATTCTTAAAGCCGCTTGGACCAATTCTTATCGCTTAAAAAAGATATTCTTTTTTCTTCTTGAAAAATAATTGTCCATAAATTATTTCAACTTTATCAAATTATATCCATAAGTCTTTTTCTTTATAAAGATATCAAAATTCAAAAGTTAAAAAAATAATTTCTGTTAGGTCACACAAAAAATAATCCTTTGTTTATATTGCGTGAAATCACCTTCCATAAATTAAAATTATCGCTTACATGTATAACTCATAAAGAACAAACCCGAGCATTTTTCCACAACAAAGTGTACACGGGCAATATTCTAGCCCTCGTTACTAAACTCCCTTTTTAAAAGCATCTTTAAAAATATCTGATTTTCCTTTATTCTGAAAATATGCATATTAATATAAAAATTACTATGGATCATATTCAATTAATTTTCTTAATTTTTAAAAGATATATCATGACTTAGGATTCTACTAATGGAAAAAAATACTCGGGTTTGAATTCTCTTCATAATTAGATACAACCAATTGAAGAATTTTTTTCAAAGATGACTTCAAAACAGATCTTAACTTCCAGTCAGGAATTTCTGTTTATCAACAAGGATTTTGGTCTATGTTTTCCATATAAGGATTATTGAAATAAACTACATGTATTAAATCAATCTTATAATTAATTTTTATACATTATCTATGTAATGACATACTTTAATTGTTTAAGATAATATGTGCCTGTTTCGGATGAAGCAGCTTTAATTTTTAGAGCATTTTCCTATATATTTCTATGTAAAACTTTGGTCGGCCATTTTGGCCCCGCCCTACCCCCGGGGGTCATGATTTGAACAAACTTGAATCCACACTACCTGAGGATGTTTCCCCATAAGTTTAACTTTCCTGGCACAGTGGTTCTTGAGAAGAAGATTTTTAAAATATACCACTAAATTTTCATTAATTCCCAATTATCTCCCCTTGAATAAGGGCGTGGCCCTTCATTTGAACAAACTTGAATCCCCTTCACCCAAAGATACTTTGTGGCAAGTTTGGTTGAAATTGGCCCAGTGGTTCTTGAGAAGAAGTCGAAAATGTGAAAAGTTTACAGACAGACAGACAGACGGACAGACGGACGCCGGACAAAATGTGATCAGAAAAGCTCACTTGAGCCTTCGGCTCAGGTGAGCTAAAAATTCTAATAGAGCAAATATTTTTTATAAGTTAATTTTTTATTGAAAAAAAATCAATTGTTGAATTTTTTAAGTAAAACTGACAATTTGTTCAAAATAAATTTATCATTTAATTAAATACCTGGTAATGATTTTTTTATTTTTTCATTTAAATAAACATATATTTTCATATACAATTAACTTAACCGACACAGCGTGCCGTCATTCAGCGAAATTCCCCCCATGAATAAAAAATTCTTTGGGGAAAACACTGCATAAACATGAAATACAATATCAATCTCAACAATTGTACCCACAGTACTCAGTAGGGCACCCACCAAGCTATTTAAAATTGTGTATTTATAAAAAATTAATCCAATCTTATATATGTTCATTCTCATGACTTAAACACCAAAAAAAAAAAAAAAATAGAATTCTTGGCAACTCGACAGATATAGACTCAAAATAGTGTTATTTATAAGCACTGCAGTGATATCACACATCAGATGCAAATTTAAAAAAAATTACAACTCTAATTTAATGGTTAAACAGGCTCATTACACCACTTTTCGATGAGGTACTACGTACACAAAAAAAATAATCCTCCATTATGTCGACCGGTTTCCTCTGGGTACGAATTGTACAGGTACCTACCCGGTATATAATATGACCCTGACCTTTAAAACGCTTTCAAAATAGATAGAACATAAAATGTTATAAATAGTGAAAACAAATTAACGGATTCATTATGCATTACCCAAGAAGAATTGCTTTTAAGCAGAAATAAAAGAAAACAAGTCAAATCTTTGCCAAACAAGTAATGTCAATTTCATAGCGATGCCTGCAGTGAGCTCTATCAATCAATGACATGTTTGCATGGAGTAAATTAAAGTTAAAATCTACAACCTTCTTGAAATTAAAAAGTTATTTACTTGCACTATTTACTGTCTTGGTGTTAATTTCTAAATTTGCTTTATTGATTTAAATGTATACTCTGGCAATTTGAAGCTTTGTTCTGAATTTTAGATGTAATGACATTCGTTCCTTAGTGTTTTGAGTCTTGGGTAATTAGGTAAGATAAATCTTGAAAGTGGACTTTTTATACCAAATATTTTTTAAATTGGATTTTTCATTTCGTTTAAACATTCTTTATTCAATTTGACACAAGTAATTCATTGAAATATGTTCCCTGTCTCTTCATAACTCTTTTTCTTAAATGTTTATGCATAGAAGAAAAAGATATTGATATTGTTTTTTAGAAGAAGAAAATTATTTTTTCTAAAAAATTATTATTAGGTAATATGAGGTATTTTCATTGAGTGTACTTGTCTTAAGAAGATGTCCATCATTTGACACTGAAAATTCTGAAATTCTGTTAATAGTAAACTTGAAATGAAACATTTCAGTTAAATTAGACAACAACTAAAAAATTCTATAAAAAATATTTATGATATCAATACCCCCATCTGGATATTTGACATCTACATTATAAGTGGTGCTGAATTGAAATCTAAAATCTACTGTGAATGTAATGAGCCACCTTAGGATAACAAAGTAATTTCAGGAGGTCATGAAATTTTGACAATTTAATGGTTTTGAATGATGAGTGTATCGATTCATTCTATTTGACTGAACAAAACAGAAAAAATACAATTCTGCATGATTAGGTCCAATCGGATATCGATACACTATTCTTATCTATATCTGTCTATCTTATAGGGTATGCGGAAAATCTCTTTGTGGGGATTTGATTTCATGGATCAAGAATTAATGAGTACTTATGTGTGTAACATTTTACATTGCGTGGTGGAAATAACATCTATGTCTCATCATACCTTGAAAATAACGAATATTAAACCCCACAAAAATTTGTGATTTCGCAGTGTGCAGCTACAGAGATATTTAAACCTACTTAAAGTAGCAATTTTTACCTAATTTTTGCTTCATATAGATTTTATGGCCAAACACTGAACAGTGCAATACTGTGAGCAGCAATTTCAATAATGCAGTCATACTGATGATAAATGGAAAACAATTTAAGCTGGATAATGATTTTCTCATAAGTTCACAATTTTACAAAGTAATGCATGCAAAATTGTTAATTTACAAAGTAAAAAATAGCCAAAATTGTGTAACATTGGTCATTAATGTGACTGTATCAAACAATTTGTTGCTCACTACTTTTCGCCATTCCAGCATTTATAACCACAATATATAACTAAAGCAAAAAGTAGATTAATATAACTTCTTTGGGTAAGTATCAATACCTAGGTACTTGCAGCTATTTATATTATTAGGAAGGTAGAAATAACACTAGGGCTGAAACTGATGAATTGATGAAAAAGGTGAAAAAATGGACCACACATTTCCCCCTTGAAAATCATTTTCTCTGTGATATATAGAGTAAAAGTGAAACAATGACTTACTTATAGCCATGTACTGTACTATATCAGTAATTTAGTTCATAGCACTGTAATTAATGGTGGCAAGTTGTGCAGTGAATTATAATATAAAAAAAACAACAACAGAAAAAGTGTTGACTTGAGATTTGATTTCTTTAATTGTAACTATAAAATGATATGGCGGCGTCGCTGTACCTCTCACACAGCCTGAGCATCGTCCGTTGGCCTTCGTCCTCGTTACATCAAAATGGCGCGGATTATTTTCGTCTTGCATATACGCAATCAATTTCAAATTAACAAGCACTCTGATATACTTACGATAACAGACAGCTCTGTAAACACGTTCTGCCTTGCTGTTATTCAATTATATCACTTGTTTCCTTGTACAATTGCTGCAGGTTTAAACTTTTGCCTCTTTTTCTTTGATCAATCAACAACTGCGTAAATCGCTCTGCCAGAATAAGGGATGCGGTAACTTTAGTCTTCCAGACGCCTGACTCCGACGGTCCCGGATTTCGCATTTATAGCTATTTCTTTTTTACCGGCGCACAACATTTTTATTCAAACTCTTCAGGTGTATTTTTGATTTAAATAATGCGTAAAAAAGTCAGAAAACATGCGTTTAAATTACTGAATTAGTAGTATCACCCGACAAAAAAGCCGAAGACTAGATTTACCGCTTGCACAGAAAATAAATAATTCGGGTCTCGATAAGTCGTACGGTATATATTTCGAATTTTTATGAAATGAATGTAAGCAGTTATTGATAGATTTTGTGTGTTAAAGCGACACTGTGACGCACAAAGAGGAAAATTGACAAATGTAGAATTTTCGCATGACCTCTGTAAATTTTGTTAAATTCCTAAAAGTATTCAGTTTCAGAAAATTACATGTTTCAGAACCTAAAAATGATATTTTATGGGGAAAAATAAAAGTAAAAATAATTTCTGTCTGCCCCATAACGAAAATTTTGCAAACTACCCTGGTACTTCTTCCTCCCTATTGTACACGTGCGCAGAAAAGTGTTGAATAACTTCAATAAGTTTCCATAGTTACCATGGTCTCAGTTATCCACGAATGAATGTAAGAAGACCAAACAATTTGATTTTATCATTTTAAAAAAGTTTTTAGAACATATTTCTCACCTTTGCATGCTCCGGTTGAATGTTGATTACAGGTTTGAGCTAAAAATAAGAGTTGCGTGACCTTGACATAACCGAAACAACGAAACGGTAGATACAACCTTTATTTTTCCGGCACTTATATCGTGCAGTCAATTCTTGCAGTTTATTGTCATATATTCGCTAAATACTCATAATTTCATAAGTCTTTCTCTGTATGCTACAGATATCTTAAAATTACGATATGATTTTGACTCACTGTGCCGCTTTAATATCGAGACGTATTGTAAAAAAGCTGTTCAGAAAATATAAATATATCGAAAAAGAAACTTCAGAAAATATTTATAACAAGTACAAGGGAAAAATTGCCATATTGTTAAAAACTCACAAAATAAAATACGTCTAAATAAACATTTGACAAAAGTAAAGGTGGTCACAGTTATTAATGCTTATACACTTGTTACAGCAAAAAGTTTTTATTAAAATTTCTCTTAATAAATCGATTCGGTCTTTGGCTGCTGATATAGTCTCGTTCAACCAGACCTTCGGCTGTCTCCGACCAGCCAGAGATTGTCGGAGATTTACGGAGACGGCCGAGCGTCTGGTTGAACGAGACTAAGGCTACATATGCCCCATGCACAAATTGAAAATCTTAAGGAGAAAAGAAAGACAAACAAGCAAAACGAAAATCTTAATTTCCCCAAACGCGTTCGGTTTAAAACAAATACATGTATATGTTACTAGTAACTACATATATATACACACATACACCCTCTCTCTCACTCACTCACTCACACACACACACACACACACACACTCACGCATATACTTTTTTTTGGGGGGGGGGGTCACAGCACTAATTCATATGAAAATTATGATGTTATTTTTCAAATTACATTCATTTACATTTATGTTTTAAAAGATTTTTTTAAATTCGATTAATTCGATTCACATTAAACAAAATAAAGAAAAGTAAATAATAAAGAGTGTTCCAAGAAACGCCATGCACGTGCCGCCTGCTTTCTGCTTCTTTAAACTGAGATGTTCCTAAATCTAAGAGTAGTTATAGCTGTTTGTATGATACTAGCAAATACACTATTTCAGGCAAAAAAAAATTACAATTAATTGTACTAGACGATCATAAATGTACAAAAAACAAACAAACAAACATCCACACTTCGTATTAAACTGCGATAGAGTCTCGCAATCAAAGAAATTATTATTAATAACCTTTAAATGAATAATTAAGTGAAAAATTTTATAAATAATAATTTATCATTTTACATGTGTTAAGACGTATTTCAAAGTCTTTACAGCATTGAATTCACATCGGAAACGATTTTGAAATATTTTATTTTGAACACTTAAATAGAGCCTCGCAAAAGGCATAAACTGTACTAAATGAAAATAAAAATGAATCAGCAATGATAAGGTAACACGATTTTATCTAGCTGCAGATCTGTAGCTCTATAAAAATATATATTGATAGACCGATCAATTTATATTTTTTCGGAGAGCTACAGATCTGCAGCTAGATTTATCCATATTTTCATGAATGGTGTATTAATATATCTTTAACAATTTTAGGAATTTTAACCCTGCACGAGTATAGATATTTTCCAGAAAAAAGCTCGGCAGCGAGTATGGAAGCTCGGTATAGAAGTTCAACATTTAGGTAGTGAATTTTGTGACATATTGCTGAACAATTGTTGAACACAAAATCTTTAAAATCTTTAGATCTTTAAGATGAGATGGATCCGAAAAAGGGGTTTGGCACTCGATTAAGGGGCCAAGAGGGGCCAAAAGTTTTCAATTGATAACTCTTTATTAGTTTATATTTTGTAATACATTACTGAAGCAAAGATGTTCATCTCAACCATCTAAAAATATATATTATGATTTTCATGTCGCATGGTACATAATTAGGGGCCACAAGGGGTCAGAATGCTCAATCTTAGACGATTTATATCTCGAAAGTGAGAAATATTTTGACAAGTAATATTTAACAAAAGATGTTCAAAATCATGTTCTGAGCAATATGGAACCTTTCATTTTTTGCTTAACGTTCCCATTAGGGAGTTGAAGGGTTGGTCCCTTAATGTTTCTTTTGCAAATAAGACGAAAACCAAAAAAAATCTCTGAATAAGTGTTGAACAAAAAGTGTTCAAAATCTTCAGAGCTTCAAAATAAAATCCAGGAAAAGGGGCTGGGTACTCAAATTAGGGGCCAAAAGGGTCTAAAAGTCTTTCATTTGATAACTCTTCAAAAGTCAAGAATTTTTATAAATCAGTGAAGCAAAAATGTTTATTTTAACAATCTACAATTGTATATTATGATTTTAAAGTCGTACATTACATAATTAGGGGCCAGGAGGGGCCAGAATGTTAAATCTTTGATGCTTTGTATCTCGAAAGTGAGAACATATTGATAAGTAATATTGAACAAAAGTTGTTCAAAATCATATTCTAAACAATATGAAGCTTTCCATTTCTCGCTTAACGTCGCCATTAGGGAGTTGAAGGGCTGGTCCCTTAATATTTCTTTTTCAAATAACTCGAAAACGAAAAAGAATCTCTGAATATTTGTTAAACAAAAAATGTGAATAATCCTAAGAACTTTAAATTTTTTGAAGAAAAAAGGGCTGATCCCTAATATTAGGGGCCCTAACGGGCCAAAAGTCGATTTTAGAAGTCTTTATTGTTCAATGTCTTTTTACAGATTATGGAAAATCATTACTTTAGAGTGAAAATCTCATTCAAAGTCTTATCTCATCTCAACAAGAATCGAACGGAAGACCCACTCGTTGTTCACAACGAGATCGTATCTAGTTATTATTAGGGTCTTCCGTCTTCAGCGGAAGACCCTTCTATTATTCTTCGGTTTCTTTTTCCCCTTTATTATTATTATTATTTTTATTCTTTTTTCTTCTTACAAAATTTGTGCAGAGGATTTCTCTTAGATGGCTCGATCGATTTTATCCAAATTTACATGGTTGATGCATTGACATCTGAAGTTAATTCCGGCAAGTCCTTTTTTGGAAATTCCTTTTAGTCGAGAGTTATCGCCCTTTGATCGATATTTAGAGGACCTCCGTGTCTGTCACGTTACTCAAAAACGGCTCGAGCTAGAAAGCTGAATTTTTCAGGGATGATAGAGGACATGATGCTATGTTGCACCTGGGTCATGATATTTTCCGGAAGTGTCTAGTATGGAAACTCGGTAGGGGTCAAAATTTAGGACACGAATCATGACTGATTTTTTAAGACATTTTGCATCATATCTTTTAAAGTATAATTATTTTGTTAAAACATACTGAACAAAATTTGTGCAGAATGACAAGATCCTTCATATGATATCAAGAAAATAGTGCTGACTCATCACATTAGGGGTCAAAAGGGGCTAAAAGTCTTTTTTCGATAACTCTTAAGCAGTCAATATTTTGTTATACATTACTGAAGCAAAAATGTTTATCACAACAATCTACAACTATATATTATGATTTGGATGCCCTATGGTGCATAATAAGGGCCCATAAGGGGCCAGAATGCTAAATCTTTGACGCTTTTTATCTCAAAAGTGGGAAATATTTTGATAAGTAATATTGAACAAAAGATGTTCAAAATAATGTTCTAAACAATATGCAATCATTTATTTTTCGTTAAACGTCCCCATTAAGGAGTTGAAGGGTTGACCCCTAAATATTTCTTTTGCAAATAACTCAAAAACGAAACAGAATCTCTGAAGAGTTGTTGAACAAAAAGTATTCAAAATCATGAGAACTTTAAGATAAGATCAGGAAAAAGGGGCTGGGCACTCAAATTAGGTGCCAAGAGGGGCCAAAAATCTTCAATCGATAACTCTTAAGCAGTCAATATTTTGTTATACATTACTGAAGCAAAAATGTTTATCTCATCAATCTACAACTATATATTATGATTTGGATGCCCTATGGTGCATAATAAGGGCCCATAAGGGGCCAGAATGCTAAATCTTTGATGCTTTTTATCTCAAAAGTGGGAAATATTTTGATAAGTAATATTGAACAAAAGATGTTCAAAATAATGTTCTAAACAATATGACACCCTTCATTTTTCGCTAACATCCCCATTAAGGAGTTGAAGAGTTGGCCCCTAAATATTTCTTTTGCAAATAACTCGAAACGAAACAGAATCTCTGAAGAGTTGTTGAACAAAAAGTATTCAAAATTATGAGAACTTTGAGATGAGATCAGGAAAAAGGGGCTGGACACTCAAATTAGGGGCCAAGAGGGGCCAAAAGTCTTTAATCGATAACTCTTAAGCAGTCAATATTTTGTTATATATTACTGAAGCAAAAATGTTTATCTCAACAATTTACAACTTTACGTAATGATTTAAATGTCGTATGGTGCATAATAAGGGCTCATAAGAGGCCAGAATGCTTAATCTTTGACGCTTTTTATCTCAAAAGTGGGAAATATTTTGATAAGTAATACTGCACAAAACATGTTCAAAATAATGTTCTGAATAATATGCAACCTTTCATTTTTCGCAAAACGTCCCCATTCAGGAGTTGAAGGGTTGGCCCCTAAATATTTCTTATGCAAAAAACTCGAAAACTAAAAAGAATCTCTGAATAGACGTTGAACAAAAAATGTTTAAAATCCTGAGAGGTTTAAGTTAAAATCCAGAAAAAGGGTCTGGACACTCAAATTAGGGGCCGAGAGGGGCCAAAAGTCTTTAATCGATAATTCTTAAGCAGTCAATATTTTGTTATACATTACTGAAGCAAAAATGTTTATCTCAACAACCTCAACTACATATTATGATTTTCATGTCGTATGGTGCATAAAAAGGGGCCATAAGGGGACAAAATGCTAAATCTTTGACGCTCTATATCTCAAAAGTGAGAAATATTTTGATAAGTAATATTGAACAAAAAATGTTCAAAATAATGTTCTAAACAATATGGATTCTGAACTCTTTTTGTTTTACAACTATTCAGAGATTCCTTTTCGTTTTCGAGTTATTTGCAAAAGATATATTTAGGGGCCAACCCTTCAACTCCCAAATGGGAACATTTAGCGAAAAATGAAAGGTTGCATATTCTTCAGAACATGATTCTGAACATGTTTTATTAAATATTACGTATCAAAATATTTCTCACTTTCGAGATATAAAGCGTCATGATTTAGCATTCTAGCCCCTTGTAGCCCCTAATTATGTACCATACGACATACAAATCATAATATATAGTTGTAAATGGTTGAGATAAACATCTTTGTTTCAGTAATGTATTACAAAATATTAACTCATAAAAAGTTATCCATTGAAGACTTCTGGCCCCTCTTGGCCCCTAGTTTGAGCGTCCAGCCCCTTTTTCTTGATTTCATCTTAAAGCTCTTAAGATTTTGAAAACTTTTTGTTCAACAACAATTCAGAGATTCTTTTTCGTTTTCGAGTTATTTGCAAAAGAAATATTTAGGGGCCAATCCTTCAACTCCCTAATGGGGACGTTTAGCGAAAAATGAAAGGTTGCATATTGTTTAGATTATCATTTTGAACCTGTTTTGTTCAATATTACTTATCAAAATATTTCTCACTTTCGAGATATAAAGCGTCAAAGATTTTACATTCTAGCCCCTTTGGCCCCTAATTATGAGACAAACGACATAAAAATCATAACATGTAGTTGTTAATCATTGAGATAAACATCTTTGCTTCAATAATGTATTACAAAATATTAACTCATAAAGAGTTAGAGATTGAAGACTTTTGTCTCCTTTTGGCCCATAATTTGAGCGCCCAGCCCCATTTTCTTGATCTTATCTTAAAGCTCTCAGGATTTTGAACACTTTTTGTTCAACAACTCTTCAGAGATTCTTTCTCGTTTTCGAGTTATTTGCAAAAGAAAATTTTAGGGGCCAATCCTTCAACTCCTTAATGGGGACGTTTGGCGAAAAATGAAAGATTGTTTATTGTTCAGAACATGATTTTGAACATCTTTTGTTCAATATTACTTATCAAAATATTTCTCACTTTCGAGATAAAAAGCGTCAAAGATTTAGCATTCTGGCCCCTTGTGGCCCCTAATTATGAACCATACGACATGAAAATTGTAATATGTAGTTGAACATTGTTGAGATAAACATTTTTGCTTCAATAATGTATAACAAAATATTGACTTTAAAAGAGTTATTGAATAAAAACTGTTGGCCCCTTTCAGCCCTTAATTTGATGAGTCAGCACATTTTTCTTGATATCCTATTAAAGATCTTGATATTTTGCACAAATGTTGTTCACTATATTTTAACAAAATATTTATATTTTAAAAGATATGATACAAAATGTCTCAAAAAATCACTCATAAAACGTGTCCTAAATTTTGACCTCTACCGAGCTTCCATACTAGGCACTTCCGGAAAATATCCTGACCATGTTGCAACATGGCAACATGTCCTCTATCATCACTAAAAATTTCAGCTTTCTAGCTTGAGCCGTTTTTGAGTTCCATCACAGACAAGGAGGTCCTC
>PRKT01000661.1:210935-233412 GCA_003671525.1 Saccostrea glomerata
TTTTTTTTGCTGTAACTGTTAAATTTTTAACGATACGGTATTAATAATTCAGCCTTTTTCATCTTTATTATTTAGGTAAGTCTGTTAATCCTGAATACTGTTCGATCATCGAATTGTCCTTGCTGATCGATCTTGTTTTTATTTCATTTCTTTGCCCTTGTAATGTTATTGATATTTTCTGATGTTTCATTTTCGAAATATTATATTTTCTAAACAGCATTTCTACAAAACGTCTCGATATCACACCCATCATATCAATAACTGTTTACATTTAGTTCATAAAAATTCGAAGTATATACCGTACGAGTTGTCGAGACCCGAATTGTTTTCTTCTAAGCAAGCGGTAAAACAAGTCTTCCGCTTTTTGGCAATTGATACTGCTGATTTAGTAATTAATGCGCATGTTTCTATGGTTTTTTTGCACTAATGGATTTATCTAATTCTAGAAAATGTTCATGAAAATTTGAATAAATTTTGTGCGCCGGGAAAAAAGAGATCGCAAAAGATCCAAAATCCGGGACCGTCAGGGGGACTACATTTACCACTTCCCTTACTTCTGGTAGATCGATAAATTGCGCAGTTCTTGAACAGTTACAAAACAACAGAGGCAAAAGTTGAAATCTTCAGCATTTGAACAAAGAACCAAACGACATTTTCCAATAACAAGGCAGAGCGTGTTGTTAGAGCTGTTTGACATCGTAAGTATTTCAGAATGCTTGTCAATTTTAAAATAATAGTGTATAAACAATCTGTAAATAATCCGCGCCATTTTGATGTAATGAGGAAGAATTCAGCGGACGATGCCCAGGCTGTGTGCGAGGTATAATGGCAGGAGAAATAGTTCTAGCAAAAACGAAACGACCCCCGCGTCTTATTTTATAGTTACAATTAAATACAAATCTGAATTCAACATTTATTCTGTTGTTGGTGTTGTTTTTTTTAAATAATAAATCACTGCATAAGGCAGTGTTATGAATAAATCACTGATAGAGTACAGTTTATGGCAATAACTGAGTCATCAATTGTAGTTAAAATTTTTATGACTTTTTAATCAATTCATCAGGTCCAGCCCTAAGGCTTTCTACCTACATAACTATAAGTAGCTACATGGTAAGTTGGTATTTATACCTATACAAACAAGTCCAGTCCAGAAACTATTTCTACCTAGTACGTAGCTATTAATAGCTAGGTATTTAAACCTACCCAAAGTAGCTATTTTTACCTACTTTTGGTATTATCTACATATTGTGGCCAAATGAATGAATGGCGCAACATGGTGAATACATAACTTTTGATACAGTCACACTAATGATGAATATGACAATATTTTGACCGAAAAATGATTATTTCATGAGGCAGAAATTTTACATTACTTTCTATGCATAATTGATAATATACGAAGTAATCATTTTTTGGCCAAATTTTTGTCATATTCTATCATCAGTGTGACTGTATCAAGAAATCCAGATACAGTGCTCACCATGTTGCGCCGTTCCTGCGCTTGGCCACAAAATGTAAGTAAAGCAAAAAATAGGTAAAAATAGCTACTTCTGGTAAGTTTAAATACCTACGTAGCTATTAATAGCTACATAAGTAGAAATAGTCTTTGGACTGGACCTGACAAAGTAGGTATTTTAACCTACTTTTTGCTTTACCTATATTTTGTGGTCAAATGTAGGAAGGGCGCGATATAGTGAGCAGCAAATTTCTGGATACATGCAGTCACACTGATGATCAATGAGACAAAATTTTGGCTTTTTAATTTTTTTACTTTGTAGAGTAACAATTTTGGACATATTTCTATGTTAAATTGTAAATTTACAAAATAATCATTTTCTGGCTTAATTTTTAGCTCACCTGAGCTGAAGGCCGAAGGGGCACAATAGGGAATCCAAGTTTTACATAGGAATATATAGAACAAATCTTTAAAAATCTTTTCCTCAAGAACCACTGGGCCAGGAAAGCTGAAAATTATGAGGAATCATCCTTGAATAGTGTAGATATAAAATTGTTAAAATCATGACCCCCAGGGGTAGGGCCGGGCCGCAATAGGGAATACAAGTTTCACACAGAAATATATAGAACAAATCTTTAAAAATCTTCAAGAACCACTGGGCAAGGAAAGCTGAAACTTTTGTGGAGTTAAAAATCTTCCTCTCAAGAACCACTGGGCCAGGAAAGCTGAAACTTTTGTGGAGTCATCCTTGAATAGTGTAGATATTGAATTGTTAAAATCATGACCCCCAAGGGTAGGGCAGGGCCACAATAGGGAATACAAGTTTTACATAGAAATATATAGAACAAATCTTAAAAATCTTTTTCTCAAGAACAACTGGGCATGGAAAGCTGAAACTTATTTGGATGCATTCTTAGGTAGTGTAGATATTAAATTGTTAAAATCATGACCCTTGGGGTTGGGCGAGGCCATAATAGGGAATCCAAGTTTTACATAGGAATAAATAGAACAAATCTTTAAAAGTTTTCTCCTGAAGAACCACTGGGCCAGGAAAGCTGAAACTTATGTGGAATCATCCTTGAATAGTGTAGATATTAAATTGTTAAAATCATGACCCCCTTTGTAGGGCGGGACCACAATAGGGAATACAAGTTTTACATAGAAATATATAGAACAAATCTTTAAAAATCTTTTTCTCAAGAACCACTGGGCAAGGAAAGCTGAAACTTATTTGGAAGCATCCTTAGGTAGTGTAGATATTAAATTGTTAAAATCATGACCCTAAGGGGTAGGGCGGGGCCAAAATGGCCGACCAAAATTTTACATAGAAATATAAAGGAAAATTCTTTAAAAATCTTCTTCTAAAGAATGACCTAGCCATAATTCATCATATTTATATGGAAGCATCCTCAGGTAGTGTAGATTCAAGTTTGTTCAAATCATGACCCCCCGGGGTAGGGCAGGGCCAAAATGGCCGACCAAAGATTTACATAGAAAAATATAGGAAAATTCTTTAAAAATCTTCTTCTCAAGAATGACAAAGCCATAATTCATCATATTTATATGGAAGCATCCTCAGGTAGTGTACATTCAAGTTTGTTCAAATCATGACCCCCCGGGGGTAGGGCGGGGCCAAAATGGCCGACCAAAGATTTACATAGAAATATAGGAAAATTCTTTAAAAATCTTCTTCTAAGGAATGACCTAGCCATAATTCATCATATTTATATGGAAGCATCCTCAGGTAGTGTAGATTCAAGTTTGTTCAAATCATTACCCCCGGGGGTAGGGCGGGGCCAAAATGGCCGACCAAAGTTTTACATAGAAACATATAGGAAAATTCTTTAAAAATCTTCTTCTCAAGAATGATAAAAGCCATAATTCATCATATTTATATGGAAGCATCCTCAGGTAGTGTACATTCAAGTTTGTTCAAATCATGACCCCCGGGGGTAGGGCAGGGCCAAAATGGCCGACCAAAGTTTTACATAGAAATATTAGGAAAATTCTTAAAAAATCGTCTTCTCAAGAATGACCAAGCCATAATTCATCATATTTACATGGAAGCTTCCTCAGTTAGTATAGATTCAAGTTTGTTCAAATCATGACCCTCAGGGGTAGGGCGGGGCCAAAATGGCCGACCAAAGTTTTACGTAGAAAAATATAGGAAAATTCTTTAAAAATATTCTTCTCAAAGATAGAAAATCCATGATTGTTCATGGGACTACTTTTGGATTTTACTTTTTCAATAATAAACCAATGTATACTTTTACCTAGCCACAGTGCTCAGGTGAGCGATGTGGCCCATGGGCCTCTTGTTTCAGAATGTTTTTGTTTAAAATGCATTTAGCTTGTATGTTTTTATTAATCAAAATAAGATGAATGAAATGCGACTTACTTAATTAAAAGCGGAACGAACTAATTATCACTGTAAATAAGTAATATAGTAAGTCGTACAATTTTATGTTCTTATCAGTGCTAATAGCGCGACTTTTTGTACTTAGATGTGTAATTATTTTTATACCCCCTGCTTGAAAAGTGGCAGGGTATTATAGTAATTGGGATTTCCGTCCGTCCATCTGTACATTTGTCTGTCCATCCGTCCGCCTGTTATGTTTATCTATTATCCGCAACTCCTCTTATACTACTGAGTGAAAGTTAATGAAACTTTCACAGAATTTTTATTACATATTGCTATTGTGCACCTCCTATTTTACTTTTTTATTCGACACACATTTTAGGTTTCCCATAGCAAAACATGGACATTGCCATTATATGTTTAGCTATGACGTCACATGTAGAAGCTTCTGGATAACATTTGATAGGGCGAGTTATTCCTCTTTACATATTACCGTAAAACAATGTATAGCAACACATGAACATTATGGGAGGCAGGGGGTATCATTTAGTGAGCTCATTGCTCACAGCACCTCTAGTTTCTTTGATGTTCATTATGTTTACTGGAAATAAATTAAGGTCAAGATATTTTTTAAATGAATATATCAAAAATGTGTATTTTTACAGATTAAATAAATAAACAATTCCCTTAAAATTTATCAAGCTATAATTTGCGGTAGTTTAAATAAGATTGGAGATATATATATTTTGTTAATCAATAAAAGTTATGAAAATACTGAAAATTACACCATGAAAATTAAATGCATTATAAAGTTAACAAATTTATAACCCTGCTAGGAGAGGAATTGCTATTTTTAAATAATTCCATCACTTAATGCTGTTGCTACTTTTAGATTGATAAACAAACATGGCGTTAAGAAAACCAGGTAGGCAGTTTGAGATGCAAGTCATTGTTGATGAGGATGGTAAGCGTCTTACTCTAAATGATGCTTATCTTTTAATGTGATCAGTATCAACCATCTACCATGTAATGACGCATATTAACCTGTTATTAATAAGCGTTGAAAAAATGCAACAAACTTTGTTGCATATGATTTCCCGTGGACATGCGAGTCTATATATAGGCCTACTGTTTACGCACTTCCTTCAACAATATTCATGAAAACTCTGAATTCTGAATTGCAGATATTGCTTTATTGTTTAGTTATTACAATGACCTCTACAGTAAAATATTGTGGAAAGTATAATTTTTTTTCATTATACTTTACATGTGTTTCAAATCATTTTAGCGTTTTGTTTCACTAAAAAAAATTGGCTTTCAAACAGCCTGTATTACTTTAAATATAAGAAAAAAATTTTGCTTTAGGGCAGGTGTAGTAATCTCTGGTATATTATCAATGTTTTTTTCAGATGGCAAAGAGAAAGAAAATGTCTATAAGACAGCGAAATCTAAAAGACAAAATAAGAAAAAGAGAAGAAAGGCAAAAGCCTGCAGAGATTCTGCCTGATGAAGTCTCAGCTTTGCCGCCACAGCAGTCTGCTGTTCCCTGCGGGACAGTGGATGGAGCTGATTCAGCTCCTCCCGGTAATTTTCCGGGGCTTGGTTCGATGGGGTTTCCACCTAAAGAGGAAAAACCCCTGGCCAGGGTGCAGGCCTCACCTCGAGTGAAAATGCATTCACCTGCCCCGAGGTTGTCACCTCCTCGGGGAAGTCGTCTGTTTGTCCATGACGAGGGCAAGGCACCGTCCACTGACTCCCCACCGTGGGTTTGTGCTCCACCGAGGGCACCTGGATCGGACATAGTGCATATGTCTGATCCAGCAGGACAGGCGCAGCTGGATACCTCCAGGATGGAGGAGACCAGTAGAATATCAAAAGATGAAGGAACTTTAACGAATTTTAAACTGGAAACTGAACGATTATCAAAAGGAAACTTGAATGAAAAACCTGATATTATAGAAAGTATAAACAGAGAAAGAGATATGTTGGAGAATGTAGAAAGTATGATGGATTTCAGAGATGATACAGAGATCATAAAAAATGTCAGAGAGTCAAGTGATAAAACTGATGATGAGGTTGAAATGAAGGAAACAAAAGAGAGTAAGGTCTTTCAAAAAGTGAGTGAGGAAAGAAATTGTAAAAGTTGGAATATAAAAGATGGAAATGAACAACATGATCAGAGAGAAGGTTGTAGTGTGCAGGATGAGGGAAATGATGATTTGAAAGCAAGAAGTTTGTACAATGTATCTGTTCAGGGCTCTTTCCATCAAGCTGATCCTATGTTTGGTGACACTGCAGGAACTCAATGTGTGGCAAACTGTTTATCAGGTTTAGCTTATAATCTTCTGAAAAGTGCACAAATATGGCAAACAGCTGATATCAACAAAGTTTTAGTGAATGGAGATGAGCTTTACACATACCTGCAGAACTGTTCTTCAATTACAAGTAGGTATTTGTTAGTTGATGAGTTACCACAGTATTTTGAATGCTTTAGTAAAACATTTGACTTTACTGTGAAGGTGTTGGTACCAAGTTTGATCATCTTATCAGAGGAGGAGCCATGTTATGAAGATTTTAATGCTTATCCTCTTTTTGAAGCTCTCCAGATGGCACTCACTGAGACAAATGGCTGTTTTGTGTGTTTTGGGGGAAATACCCTTTTAATTGGAAAAACTACTGATGGCTTTTTCATATTTGATTCACATGCACGGTGCTCTCGTGGATATCTATGTGTTAGAGGGAAGAGTACAAGAATTTTGCTAAGGGATATTCAGGATGTGTACTTGCATCTTAAGTCTCTGGCTCTTTCTATGGGCTTTTCAAGAACTATTGAATGTGAATTATCTGGAGTGTTGTGTTCATTGAAGCGTTTTGCTATTGCAGAAGTTAACAAGGTTGAAGGTAATGTAGAATTTTCAGAAGCATTCATAAGTTCAAGACAAGGTGTCATAATGTCAGATCAATCAAACGTTGAAGAAATTAAGAGATATTCAAAAGGATTACAAGGTTCAAAGCAAAACAGCTTATTGTCAGATCAGTCAGAGATATCACAGACAAATGAGGTGATTTTTATGGGTGAGGAAATCAAACAACACAATTTTATTCCTTTGTCTGAACAGAAACAGAGGCAGTTGAGCAAAGAGTTAGGATTGTCATATTTTGCTTCTAGATATGAAGAGGATGCTGTGATAGTTAAAGGCATGGATATACCTAGCAAGTGTAAAGAAATAGAAGCAGATGGAAATTGTTTTTTCCGGGCAATATCATTCAGTCTGACAAACTCGGAGAACGATCACCAACTTGTACGAGAAGCTGTTTGTCAACACTTGTTGAAATATGAAACAAAATTTCAGCAGTTTATGAGGTCTGAGGGATCATTAAGGTCTTACTTGCTTTCCAGTAAAATGTCAGAGGAGGGTGTATGGGCCACTGAATTAGAGATTCTTGCAATGTCACATATGTTGAATGTAGACATTTATACTTATTCAGCCAGGAAATGGATTTGTTTCAGTGGGGAAGTGTCAAATTCTGAAGTGGTAGAACAAAAGGAGGCTATTTATTTAAACCACAGACAACAGAACCATTATGATGTTGTTTTACGTGTTTCAGCAAGTCTACCAGAAAAGGAATCGGTCATGCAAACTAAGTCTTGTAAGAGAGAGTATAACCTGCGCAGAGGAAATCGACTTCGAATGCAAGGAAAGCGAAATTCTTTTGAAATGAAGGGACCTTTACACTCAAATGAGAATCGCAGAACCAAGTTTAGGAAAAAGTACAGGGAAAATGAAGAGTTCAGGAACAGAAGGATAGAGCAACAGAAAAAAATGTATTCAGATGCACACTTAAAGAAAAAAATGCAGATCAGAAGCAGAGAACGATATCATACTTTAGATTCAGAACACAGAAAAGAAGTACAAAGACGGAGTAGAATAAGAAGTAAACTGCAATACAATACTAACTTCAATCACAGAGAGGAAATGAAGAGGAAAAGTGTTGGGAGATACAAGTTTGATGTTCAGCACAGAGAACAAATAAAAAGGAAGAGCAAAGAAAAGTACCAGACAGACTTAGAACATCAGAAAAAAGTTAAGAGAAGAAGCATTGAAAAGTATAAAATAGACTTAGAACACAAAACTAAAGTAAAACAAGGGGCCTTGAAAAAGTTCAAAGAAGATACAACTTACAGGATGAAAAATAAAGCTGCTCATGTTCAAAGATATAGTTCAAATGCAACTTTTAAAGCAAATGCGCAAGAAAGAGCTGCAAGGAGATATCGGACTGATGCCAAAGTCCAATCAAAAGTGAAGAAACGTAGTAAGGATAGTTATTACTCATCTTTAGAAGTAAAGAAGAAGAAAAAAGAGAAAGTTACAAAAGAAAGGAGGCTGAAGCAGATGAACTTGGAACAGGAAGAGGAAGTTATCAGATTGTTTAAGGAAAAAGCTAAGGAGGGTCCAGATTATGCTTGTACGTGCTGTCATAGGCTTTTGTTTAAAAATCAAGTTCAAGCTTGTGAACATCAGATGTATGAGAAAAGTGAATCAGCAAGAACTATTTCTGACATTTGTTTGCTAGACAAATATTTGCATGAATGTTCTGAATCTTGTCCAGAAGGATGTACTAAATCATCATTATGGATTTGTTACACTTGTCACAGGAAAATTATGAGTGGCAAAGCACCAGCTGAGGCTTCAGTTAACGGTTTGATTCTGGAAGATATTCCACCAGAACTAACTCGGTTAAACAGTTTGGAACAGCATTTAATTGCGATTCATATACCATTTATGAAAATTATGGCTCTTCCTCATGGTGGGCAAAAAAATGTTCATGGACCTGTGATTTGTGTGCCTGCAGATATGAAAAAGACCATCAGTTTACCAAGGAAAGAAGATGAAAACTTGTTGTTGCGTGTGAAATTAAAAAGGAAATTAAATTATAAAGGTTACTTTGAATATCAGTTTGTTAATACAAACCATGTCATGTCAGCCTTATCATACTTAAAAGAAAACAACCAGTGGTACAAGGATTTGAAAATAAAATCATCCTTGACAGAAGATTTGGAGAGTCATGAAGAAATGACAGATGTTAATACAGAAGATAATTGGGAAATTGATGAAGAAATGGTAGCATTTGATACATGTTTACAACCTGTTGATGTCGCACAGGAAGTTTTAGACCATTATTTTGATGACGTGTACAACATAGCACCAAGCGAAGGAAAAAATCCTGTTCGAATATTGCAGGAACCTGGCAATGAAGCTAAGGCATTTCCTTGTCATTTTCCAAGTGGACGCTTCACCTGGAATGAGGAAAGATCAGAGAAATTAACACTCTCCAGGTATTTCAATAATAGGTTAATGAATGCAGATGACAGATTTGCTAAGGATACCAATTACATTTTCTTCAGCCAGTACATGTCTGAGTTGAATCAAGTGATTGAAAAAACACAAATTTCACTTAGGAAATCACTATCAAAATGTACCAGTGGAAAACCAGTTTCCATAAATATGCTGCAAGACCCGACTACTCTCTCTAGGTTGCTAAGAAATGATGATGCTTTAAGATTTATGCAGCCAATAAGAGGAACTCCTGCCTATTGGTCAAGTACTCAAAAGGACATTTTTGCCATGCTGCGACAATTAGGAATCCCAACTTGGTTTTGTTCGTTTTCTGCAGCAGAGTACAGATGGAATGATGCTGTTAAAGCTATATTGCAACAGCAGAATGATAACAGAAATCCTGATGAGATGGAGTGGTCAGAGAAAAATGAAGTTTTAAGATGCAATCCAGTCACGGTGGCTAGAATGTTCGAACATAGATTTCAGATATTTCACAAGGAGGTCATTCTTTCCCCAGCAAAACCAATAGGAAAAATATTAGATTTTTTCCAACGAGTTGAGTTTCAGCAGAGGGGATCCCCCCACATGCATTGTTTATACTGGGTTGAAAATGCACCTAATATTGATTCTGATGGAGAGGAAGCTGTGTGTGACTTCAATGACAGATTTGTTACATGTGCTGTACCTTCAGATAGTGACGACCCAGAATTGAGAAAAAGTGTCTTAGAAGTACAACAACACAGTAAGAAACATTCAAAGTCTTGTAAAAAGAAAGGTACAGAGTGTAGGTTTAATTTCCCGAGGCCTCCCTCTCAAAAGACTTTCATTACAAGTGCTCAAGAACAAGAAAACACAGAGGAGTGTGAAAAGGGGACACATGTAAACAAAGCTTATGCAAAGGAGATATTACTAAGTGTTTGGGAGAAGGTACAAAATGAAGGTGAAAGAATCAAAACAAAAGAATTATTTGATGATCTATCACTAACACAGGAACTGTACGAGGATGCCTACAACATGTTATCAACAAAAAGATCAGTTGTACTTGAACGCTGTCCGAATGAGGTGTGGACCAACCAATATAACAGATGTCTATTGAAGTCCTGGGATGCTAATATGGACATACAGTTTGTACTGGATCCTTTCAGTTGTATTGTTTATATAATTTCCTATATGTCAAAGTCAGAAAGGGAAATGGGTATGTTACTAAAACAAACAAAGTTGGAGGCTGAGGAGGGAAATTATGATGCCAGACAGACGATGAAGAAAATTGGTTCAGCATACTTGCATCACAGAGAAGTAAGTGCACAAGAAGCAGTGTACAGAGTATGTAACTTAAAGATGAAAGAATGCTCTAGAAAAGTTGTGTTTGTGCCTGTAGGTGATAACCCGGTGCGCTTAAGTAAACCACTATCAGTGCTTAAGAAGAAAGCATCAAAGAATGAAGAGATGAATGTTGAGGAGGAAGATGATGAGGATGAAGTTTGGATGACAAACATTATTGAACGTTACATGAACCGACCGGATAAACCGATTTTCCATGAAATGTGTCTTGCAGAATTTTGCTCAGAATTTAGAGTGCTTGCTAAATCTCAAGTTCCTAAGAAGGAAAATGAAAATGTGTTTGCATTACAGAATGGAAAGGGTTATGTACAACGAAGAACAAGAACACAGCCTGCTGTTGTGAGGTATCCCAGGTTCAATGTTGAGAAAATGTCAGAGAAATATCATCAGTCTCTCTTGCAACTTTTTCTTCCTTATTGCACAGAGGAACAGTTGAAACCACCAGGATTTAAGTTATATGAGGATTTTTATGAGACTGGATATGTGAAAATTCCTGGCAGAAAAATAAAGGAATCGGTGAAGTCGATTGTGGATTTCAATCATTCACAGTACGCAAAAAATGAAGATGTTATTGACAATGCTCAGGAGGCATATGAGATGAATGGTGAACCAGAGGATGCATGGTCACGAATATGCCCAGAAACAGAGGTTCTTAGAAGGGAGGGTATAGCACAGAGAATGGAAGGTACAGTGCAACAGGAGGAAAATATAGATATCATACCGGATATCGAAAGCGAGACACATAATGCAGATGTCATGTATCACGTTCACCAAAATGCAGTTTCAAGAGAGGAAATGCAGTCTGTTCTTCAAAATTTGAATGAAACACAAAGTGAAATATTTTACTTGGTGCGCAATTGGTGTTTAGGAAAGATTGCGGGAGAAAAATCTGAACCCTTACATTTATTTATTACTGGAGGGGCAGGAACTGGTAAAAGTCATCTCATAAAAGCCATTCATTATGAAGCATCACGTTTGCTTTCAAGAATAATGACTGAACCAGATAGTGTATCGGTGCTTCTTGCAGCGTTCACAGGAACAGCAGCTTTCAACATAGGCGGAAATACACTTCATCACTTATTTTCATTGACAAAGTATCTTCCCCTTCCTTATGAGCCACTTGGAGAACAAAGTCTCAGTGAATTGAGAGTGAAGATAGGAGATCTACAGATCCTAATCATTGATGAGATATCAATGGTATATAAAAGGCTTCTTTACTACATACATGAAAGGTTAGTGCAGATAAAGAAGTGCAAAGAGCCATTTGGAGGGGTTTGTGTTATTGCTGTTGGAGACTTTTACCAGCTTCCTCCTGTTAAGCAGCGAAAAGATGAGAGACTTTACAAAGAAAATATGAGTTATCCTATGGACTACTGGCTTGAGTTATTTAAGGTCATTGAATTAAAAGGGATAATGAGACAAAGAGAAGATTTGTCTTTTGCTGAAGTTCTTAATTCCCTTCGTGTAAGAGAGAGAGATACACCCTTAACACAGCAGCAAAGTGCTATGTTAGAAGACTGTATCAGGGAAGGACCAGAAGATGTTCTTCATGTTTTTTCTACCAATGAGGAGGTTAACACATTCAATTTGTCAATGTTACAGAAAGCATGTGAAGACTTACTGGAAATTGAGGCCCAAGATTACAAAAAGGACAAAACATCTGGAAAACTGATACCGAAAAACAAACCTGTGACAAAATCAAAAAGTGATGGCCTACCGAGTTCACTGTTATTATCTGAGAATGCCAGGGTAATGCTTACAAGAAATTGCAATGTGGAGGATGGACTCGTAAATGGGGTTATGGGGCATATCTGTAGGTTTGCTTTTGTAGAAAACAGCGATAGAGTTGTGAAAGCTATTGGAGTTATTTTTGATAATAACGACGTAGGGAAGAAGTCAGGACAAAAGACAAAGGATGGGAACCTAGTGTTCATAGAAAGAGTACAAGAGGAGATGAAGGAAAAGGCAACTACGGTAGTAAGACATCAATTTCCAATTCGGTTATCTTGGGCATGTACAGCTCATAAGGTGCAAGGGATGACAACTAAGAAAGCTGTAGTGAATTTAGATAGAGTATTTGCCCCAGGCCAAGCATATGTTGCCTTGTCAAGGGTTACTTCAAAGGCCGGCTTATTTATTGATACAGAAGATTCATCTCGATTACAGAAAAATATCTATGCAGATCCAGAAGTAAAGTCAGCATTAAAGAATATGCCAAAGGTAACTTTCGGTGACACTTCACAAGCTTTACACTCTAGTGGAAAGAAAGTAATTCTGCATAACATACAGAGCTTGGGCAGTCATTTTAAAGACCTACAAAATGATGCAAGATTTATAGAGGCTGATATCATATGATTAACGGAGACGTGGTTAAGATCTGGGGAAAACACAGAGAAATATGCTTTGCAAGGGTATAGGTTTCATCATCTTCCTAGAGAAGAAGCATATGAAGAAAGCAATGTCTCTTATCAAAGTTTGTGCATGTCAAAGGGTGGAGGTGTTGGAATGTACATGAAAAATGGGAAGGATTATGATATTGTGTTAATGCCCCAGATGAATATTGAAGGAATAGCAGTGAAAATAATCAAGGAAGATATTTTGTTGCTGTGTGTTTATCGCCCAAGCGTGGAAAAAATGGCATCATTCCTACACAATCTGAAAAATGTTCTTGACTACTTGAAAACAGATGATCAAGAAATCATTATTGTGGGTGATTTCAATGAGGATGCAAAATCTAATGGTCCAGTTCAAAGGTTTATGAGAGATCAAAACTTCAGACAACTTGTATCCTTTAGCACCACAGAAGGGGGGACAATACTTGATCATGTATATGTTTCCAATCTAAGATGGATGGAGGTTAATAGATTACCCACATATTACAGTTATCATGATGCTATACTTTTAAAATACCTAACAGCTTAGTGTATTAGAAGGGCAGACAGTATGTAAAGGCTGAAGAAGCAGCCTGTGTGACCCACCTATGAGAGATGATTATGCTGGGCAATTTCTGCTTCACTTGAATGTTTTTGTATTTAAATGGCATTTCCTTTTGATTGGCAGATATCAATGTTTTAGTCATTAACTGTTATCTTACAAAGATGTACAATATCTTAATTGATCTTTATAGTTTTTAAAAATGTATATATAGACTAGTAGCGGTACAAATGTATATAGTTGTGCAAATAAAAATAAAAAATATATATATTATACATAGCTAGTCATTTAAAAAGAATATACTTTAATAAATGTATATATATCCAAAATTGAAAAGAAATAGCACAGTGATGAATTTATATATATTATTCATAGCTTACAGTTTATGCACATGTACATGATGTATACATGTACTTTCAATATAAGTTGTTTTTAGTTTGATTTGATTCAAAAGAATTTAAATCATCATCAAATCAATTTAGTCAAAATCATAATTCTGTCATTAATGATAAGATGTTGAAATTGATAGATTACAATGATCTTTAAATTGAAAAAGAAACAAAACCAAAGAAATAAATTTTTCGGTTATTAAAGTTTAGTTAATTTGGGTGGCATTATGTCATCTTATAAACAAATCATTGAAACTTATCAGTCCTAAACTCTCTTGAAAATGTTAATACCAATTTTAGATGTAGATTACTAGATATTGTCTGTATAAATCATACAGTGTTGCTTACCCTGATTATGTTTACATATGCTGTGTTCATAACTTCATGTATGATGTAGTTGTAAACTTGAGTTAAAGTTGTGATTGTACATACAAGTATTTATCTTTCAGTGCCTGGATGGATATTGTTTGGGCTAGTATTTTAGTTTAAAAATAAATTCATTCGTGCATATGGTTTTGTGATCTCTGTTTAAGTTATCGATGTGAGCCGCAAACGTAAATTGTAGTAAAATAAAATCATGTAAGTATGCAATTATTTCTCCCTTCTAGTTTTTACCAGTTTATAAACCATAGATTGCCAAGCTGTTTTCTGTAAATGTTTTCTATAAATGAACCTTGTTTCAGTAGATTTTCAGCGCTCTATTATCCACTGGCACTTGCAAAATCACACTCACAGTTGTTTACAAGGTTGATGATGGAAATTTCTGAATTTCGAGCCCGAGCGCATAAAAGCGTATAAAGGTAACGGTTCCCAGATTTTCAAACATTCCTAAATTTGTTGAACAAAAAATAAAAATGAATAGGATTTCCAAAAAATCTATATGTTTTGTTTGAGTGGTTTCTGCAGAGATGATGCGTCTTTCAGGGTAAGAATTAAGAAGTTAGCATGGATAGCTTGGGAATTTAGAATACCCGGTAGACTAAAGAATGAGTTTTATTTCCAGATATATTCAAAGTTATCAATTACCAAAAGAAAGATGCCCCTTCGTGACTTATTGAAAACTTTTATTAATAAGAAGTTTTAATAAGATTGATAAAAAGATTTAAGTCCTTAAGATGTACATTTTTGGGATGTGTTCAGGTTAATCAAACCTTGGCATGCAGTTGACATCTGATAAATGTAATTTTACAATGCTTAAAAGAGTCTTTTACAATAAAGGCTGTTGGAAAGAAGTCTTTATGCCATTGGGGGGAAAATTTAAATAAGCAATTGTAATTTCCAAGGCACTATGATTATAAATTATGTTTTACCGAGTATTGAAGTAAATATACATTTATGTTAATTTTAGTTACATGATATGATAAAGAAGGCTAGAATAGGTTCGGAAATATATATCCTGCTCAAAATCAACTTTCTACCTCTCCCTGGTGAGCAGGGGGCAACAGACTATGTCTGGCGAACGGAAGAGGTCATTAATAACATCTTCATATGTGAATAATTAAAATACTGTTTTTTCTCCAGATTTAGCCATTAATACCTTTATTGCAGATGTTTAATTTAGATGCTTTTTAACGATTAAGATATTGAATAATTTTTCAAATATATGTACATGTAAGCCAGAAACTGTCGAATGAGGGAATCGTCGAGGCTCGTAGAATAAAGGGCTAGTCCCTGTTTCTTGACATCTGAGATGATTAAAGCTCTCTTTTTGTTGAGCAACAATTCGGATTTTAAAAAAATACCTTATTGTGTTAAGATTTGATGCAACCATCCTATTAAATAGTTAAAGACTAGGAAGGCGAATTATTTTTTTTTTCAATACGTTTTTCAAAATATTGAGCATAAAAAAGTTATTGGTGAAAAATTTCCAGCCCCTTTGCTCGTTTATTTGAAGGGTCAGTCTATTTTTCTTGAAATCTTGTAAAAGCTCTTGATTTCGAACTCTTTTTGTTAAACCATTGATTCTTTTTTTGCGATTCCGACATATATGCAATAAATTATTTAAGATCCGCCCCTTAATATATAAAACATACAAAATATGAAAGATTACATATTGAAATTCACAACATTATTTTGAACATCTTTTGTTGATTTTTGATCATCAAAACACTTACGGGGCTGTTCAATAAATAGTTCAATAAATAATGTCCTCAGTGCTCGGAAAGGGGAAAAAAAGCTTTTCAAGGATTTAGCCTTGATGATTTTACTGAAATATTTTCTTTTGATTAATCACGTGTCCATAACATTTTTATCCATTTCTGATTGTTTTTAATATTAATTTTTGAGTATTGCCCTTCGAATACTGGAATATGACAGATCACATTATTTCATTCACTTGTTTCTTCTTTCTGAAAGGTGTTTTAGCCCCTTTCGGTCCCCTAATTAAGTGCCGAGCTTTTTTTCTTGATGTTACCTGAAAGCTCTTTAGATTTAAAACACTTTTTGTTCAACAACTATTCAGAGATTCTTTTTCGTTTTCCAGATATTTGAAAAAGAAATATTTAGAGGCCAACCCATCAACTCCTTAATGGGGACTTTTAGCAAAAAATGAATGGTTGAATATTGTTTAGAACATTATTTTAAACATCTTTTGTTCAATATTATTCATTAAAATATTTCCCACTTTCGAGATATAAAGCGTCAAATATTTAGCATTCTGGCCCCTTTTGACCCTTTTTATCTAAAATATGACAATACAATTGTAATAAATAGTTGTACATTGTTGAGATAAATATTTTTGCTTCAGTAATGCTTAACAAAATATTGACTGCTAAAGATTTTTTGATTAAAGACCTTTGGCCCCTCTTGGCCCTTAATGTGATGAGTCAGCTTTTTTCATAATATCATTTTAAAGATCTTGTCATTCCACACAAATATTGTTCAGTATGTTTTAACAAAATGATTGTACTTGAAAAAAAAATATGATGCAACATGTCTCAAAAAATTACCCCTGATTCATATCCTAAATTTCGACCCCTAACGAGCTTCCATACTACGCACTTTCTGAAATTATCTATACCCAGGTGCAACATGGCAACATGTCCTCTATCATAACTGAAAATCTCAGCACTTTATCTTGAATCATTTTTGAGAAACGTGACATGCAAACAAGTAGGTCCTGGGAAGTGAATATCCCTAAAATAATTACCGGAATTAACTCAGATAGCAACGCATCTACCATGAATATTTGAAGCAAATCGCACGATACATCTCCGAGAAATCTTATGCACAAATTTTGTAAGAAGAAAAAAGAATAATAACGTAGACAATGTATTACAAAATAATAACTATAAAGAGTTATCGATTGAAGACTTGGCCCTTTTTGGTCCCTAATTTGAGTGCCCGGCCCCTTTTCCTTATTTTACCTTAAAGCTCGAACACTATTTGTTCAACAACTATACAGAGATTCATTTTCGTTTTCAAGTTATTTGCAAAAGAAATATTTAGGGGCAAATCCTTCAACTCCTTAATGGGGACGTTTATCGAAAAATGAAAGGTTGCATATTGTTCATAACAATATTTTGAACATCTTTCGTTCAATTAATATTACTTCTCACTTTTGAGAAATAAAGCGTCAAAGAGTAAGCATTCTGTCCCCTTGTGGCCCCTAATCATGTACCATACGACATACAAAATATTAATACATAGTTGTAGATGGTTGAGATAAACATCTTTGCTCCAGTAATGTATTACAAAATAGTAACTGATATAGAGTTATTAATTGAAGATTTTTGTCCCTCTTTTGGCACCTTATTTGAGTGCCCAGCCCTGTTTCCTTAATTTTACCTTAAAGCTCTTAAATTTCGAACACTTTTTGTTCAACAACTATTCAGAGATTCTTTTATGTTTTCGAGTTATTTGCAGAAGAAATATTTAAGGGCCAACCTTTCAACTCCTTACTGGGGATGTTTACCGAAAAAATAAAGGTTGCGTATTGTTCAGAACATTATTTTTAACATTTTTTGTTCAATATTACTTACCAATATATTTTCCACTTTTGAAATATAAAGCGTCAAAAATTTCACAATCTGGCCCCTTTTGGCCCCTAATTATGATATGACATGAAAATCCTAATATATAGGTATAGAGTGCTGAGATAAACATATTTGCTTCAATAATGTATAACAAAAAATTGACTGCACAAGTTATCGATTAAAGACTTTTGGCCCCTCTCAGCCCTTTATTTTAGTGCCCAGCCCCTTTTTATTGATTTCATCTTACAGCTCTCCAGATTTTGAACACTTTTTGTTCAACAACTATTCAGAGATTCTTTTTCGTTTTCGAGATATTTACAAAAGAGATATTTAAGGTACAACCCTTCAACTCCTTAATGCGGACATTTAGCGAAAAATGAAAGGTTGTATATTGTTCAGAACATTATTTTGAACATCTTTTGTTCAATATTACTTACCAAAATATTTCTCACTTTCGAGATATAAAGCGTCAAAGATTTCGCAATCTGGCCCTTTTTGGCCCTTAATAATGTAACATGTGACATAAAAATTATAATTTATAGTAGTAGATTGTCAAGATTAACATTTTTGCTTCAGTAATCTGTAACAAAATATTGACTTTACAAGAGTTATTGAGAAAAGAATTTTGGCCCCTCTCAGCCCTTAATGTGATGAGTCAGCGTTTTTTTTTTTTTGGATATCATATTAAAGATCTTACCGTTCTCCACAAATATTGTTCAATATGTTTTAAGAAAATATTTATACTTTAAAAGATATGATGCAAAATGTCTCAAAAAATCACTCAAGATTCGTGTCCTAAATTTCGACCCCTACCGAGCTTCCATACTAGGAACTTCTGGAAAATATTCTTGATGAAATGAGATCAGATTTTGATTGAGATTTTTTACAATGATAATATTGTTAAGAAAAACGACTTTTCTGCCGTTATGTTTAAAAAAATATATTAAATGTTAAATAGTCATAAATTCGAATTTTGGCCCCTCTTGGCCCTTTATATGAGAGGCAAGCCCTTTTTTCTTCATATCATCTTAAAGTTCTCAAGATTTTGAACAATTTTTGTTCAACAACTATTCAGAGATTCTTTTTCGTTTTCGAGATATTAGCAAAAGAAATATTTAGGGGCCAACCCTTCAACGCCTTAATGGGGACGTTTAGCAAAAAATGAAAGGTTGCATATTGTTCAGGACATTATTTTGAACATCTTTTGTTCAATATTACTTATCAATATATTTCTCAATTTAGAGATATAAAGCGTCAAAGATTTACCATTCTGGCCCCTTGTGGCCCCTAAATATGTATCATACGAAAAAAAAAAGTATAATATATTGTTGTAGATTGCTGAGATTAACATTTTTGCTTCAGTAAGGTATAACAAAATATTGACTGATAAAGAGTTATCGATTGAAGACTTTTAGCCCCTCTCAGCCCCTAATTTGAGTGTCCAGCCCCTTTTTCTGGATTTTATCTTAAAGTTCTCAGGATTTTGAACACTTTTTGTTCAACAACTATTCAGAGATTCTTTTTTGTTTTCGAGATACTAGCAAAAGAAATATTAAGGGGCCAACCCTTCAACTCCTTAATGGGGATGTTTAGCGAAAAAAAAGGTTACATATTGTTTAGGACAATATTTTGAACATCTTTTGTTCAATATTACTTATCAAAATATTTCTCATTGTCGAAATATAAAGTGTCAAAGATTTACCATTCTGGCCCCTTGTGGCCCCTAAATATGTATGATACGACATAAAAATTATAATATATCGTTGTAGATTTCTGAGATAAATATTTTTGCTTCAGTAATGTATAACAAAATATTGACAAATAAAGAGTTATCGATTGAAGACTTTCGGCCCCTCTCAGCCCCTAATTTGCGTGTCTAGCCCCTTTTTCTGGATTTTCTCTTAAAGCTCTCAAGATTTTGAACACTTTTTGTTCAACAACTATTCAGAGGTTCTTTTTCGTTTTCGAGATATTAGCAAAAGAAATATTTAGGGGCCAACCCTTCAACTCCTTAATTGGGATGTTTTGTGAAAAATAAAAGGTTGCATATTGTTCAGAACATTATTTTGAACATCTTTTGTTCAATATTAATTATCAAAATATTTCTCACTTTCGAGTTATAAAGCGTCAAAGATTTACCATTCTGGCCCCTTGTGGCCCCTAAATATGTAACATACGACATAAAAATTATAATATATCGTTGAATATTGCTGAGATAAACATTTTTGCTTCAGTAAGGTATAACAAAATATTGATTGTTAAGGATTTATCGATTGAATACTTTTGAACCCTTTCTGTCCCTTCTGTGATGAGTCAGCACTTTTTTCTTGGTATCATATGAAAGATCTTGTTGTTCTGCACAAATGATATTCAGTTTGTCTTTTCAAAATATTTATACTTTAAAAGATATGATGCGAAATGTCTCAAAAAATCACTCATGATTCGTGTCCTAAATTTTGACCCCTACCGAGCTTCCATACTAGGCACTTCCGGAAAATATCCTGACCCAGGTGCAACATAGGAACATGTCCTCTATCATCACTAAAAATTTCAGCTTTCTAGCTTTAGCCGTTTTTGAGTAACGTGACAGACAAGGAGGTCCTCAAAATTTCGATCAAAGGGCGATAACTTCCGACCGGAAGTGAATTTCGAAAAATTGATTTGCCGGAATTAACTTCATATAACAACACATCAGCCCTGAAAATTTGAATAAAATCGAATGAGCCATCTCTGAGAAATCGCCTGCACAAATTTTGTAAGAAGAAAAAAGAATAATAACTAGATACGATCTCGTTGCGAGCAACGAGTGGGTCTTCCGTCCAATTTTTGATGAAATGAGATAAGATTTTGACTGGGATTTTCATTCAGAATAATGTTTTTTAGGTAATTGATGTTGATTTGTGTAAATTTGTATTTGGACAGATGGAGAACATAAAACTTTATGTTCCAAAATCTCTTTAAGGTCAAATAAATTATCACTTAAACAATTTAATTTCTTTTAAAAATCGAGGGCTATATATTTCTTTGACGAATAGAAATCATCAAACAATGTGTTTTTTAAATCGCTCAAATATTAAATAAAGTGAGATTTAAACGATTTAAATTTTCAAAAAATTTAAATTACTTCCAAAATTTAAAATCAAGTACAATATTTGTATTGTGAGATAAAGAGAGAATCATACAATGTGTTTGAAAACTCTCAGAGGTCAAATAGAGTGAGATTTAAAAGATTTAATTTTTTTTAATAATTTAAATTGCTTCCAAATGTAAAATTATGTACTACAAATATATTGTGACAGATAAAAAACATCATACAATATGTTTTGAAACCTCTCAGAGGTCAAATTAAGTAAGATTTAAACGATTTAAAATTTTCAAAAAAAATTAAATTGCTTCCAAATGTAAAATCAAGTACTACATATGTATTGCAACAGATAAAGAACATCATAAAATTTGTTTTGAAACCACTAAGAGGTCAAATAGAGTGAGATTTAAACAATTTAAATTTTTCAAAAAATTTAAATTGCTTCCAAATGTAAAATCAAGAACTAAATATGTATTGCGACAGATAGAGAACATCATACAATGTGTATTGAAAATTCTCAGAGGTCAAATAGAGTGAGATTTAAACAATTTAAATTTTTCAAAAAATTTAAATTGCTTACAAATGTAAAATCAATTACTATTTATGTATTGTGACAGATAGAGAACATCACACAATGTGTTCTGAAACCTCTCAGAGGTCAAATTAAGTAAGATTTAAACGATTTAAATTTTTCAAAAAAATTAAATTGTTTCCAAATGTAAAATCAAGTACTATATATGCATTGAGACAGATAGAGAACTTCATACAATGTGTTTTGAAACCTCTCAGAGGTCAAGTAGAGTGAGATTTAAACGATTTAAATTTTTCAAAAAATTTAAATTGCTTCCATATGTAAATTCAAGTACTATATATGCATTGTGACAGATAGAGAACATCATACAATGTGTTTTGAAACCTCTCAGATGTCAAATTAAGTAAGATTTAAACGATTTAAATTTTTCAAAAAAATTTAATTGCTTCCAAATGTAAAATCAAGTATTATATGTGTATTGCAACAGATAGAGAACATCATACAATGTGGTTTGAAACCTCTCAGAGGTCAAATTAAGTAAGATTTTAACGATTTAAATTTTTCAAAAAATTTAAATTGCTTCCAAATGTACAATCAAGTACTATATATGCATTGTGACAGATAGAGAACATCATACAATGTGTTTTGAAACCTCTCAGAGGTCAAATTAAGTAAGATTTAAACGATTTAAATTTTTTGAAAAATTTAAATTGCTTTCAAATGTAAAATCAAGTACTATATATGTATTGCAACTGATAGAGAACATCATACAATGTGTTTAGGAACTTCCCAGAGGTCAAATAGAGTGAGATTTAAACAATTTAAATTTTTCAAAAAATTTAAATTGCTTCCATATGTAAAATCAAGTACTCTATATGTATTGCAACAGATAGAGAACAACATACAATGTGTTTTGAAACCTCTCAGAGGTCAAATTAAGTAGGATTTAAACGATTTAAATTTTTCAAAAAATTTAAATTGCTTCCAAATGTAAAATCAAGTACTCTATATGTATTGCAACAGATAGAGAACAACATACAATGTGTTTTGAAACCTCTCAGAGGTCAA
>PRKT01000661.1:237538-249223 GCA_003671525.1 Saccostrea glomerata
ACAAAAATTCAAAGTATGCATATTGTTTAGAACATTATTCTGATCATCTTTTATTCAATATTGCTTATCAAAATATTCCCCCTTTTTGAGATGTAAAGCGTCAAAGATTTGACATTCTGGCCCCTTGTGACCCCTAATTACGTAAAATATGATCAAAATATTACCATATATTGTTGCAAGTTGTTAAGATGAATACTTTTGCTTCAGTGATGTATAACAAAATATTGATCATTAGAGAGTTTATAGATAAAAGACTTTTGGCCCCTCTCAGCCCCTCATTTGAGGGATCAGTCCAATTTTCCTGATATCAAATGAAAGGTCTTGTGAATTTGAAGATTTTTTGTTCAGTATTTATTCAGAGATTTCTTTTCGTTCTTGAGATATACTAAATGGAAATATTTAGGAGCCACCCCTACAAGTCCTTAATGGGGTCGTTTTACAAAAATTCAAAGTATGCATATTGTTAAGAACATTATTCTGACCATCTTTTGTTCAATATTGCTTATCAAAATATTAACCCTTTTTGAGATATAAAGTGTCAAAGATTTGACATTCTGGCCCCTTGTGACCCCTAATTACGTAACATATGATCAAAATTTTATCATATAATATTGCAAATTGTTAAGATGAATACTTTTGCTTCAGTAATGTATAACAAAATATTGATCATTAGAGAGTTATAGATAAAAGACTTTTGGCCCCTCTGAGCCCCTAATTTGAGGGGTCAGCCCCATTTTCTTAGTACCAAATGAAAGGTCTTGTGATTTTGCACATTTTGTCTTCAATATGTTTTAACAAATTATGAACGGGTATGAAGATATGAAACAAAATGTGTCAAATTTTGTGAGATATTTCTGAGATATTTTTTCGGCCCTACCGAGCTCCGGCGCCTTTTGCGTTAGAAAGATTTGGAGACCCAATTACAACTCACCAATCCTTCTTCTATTTTCACTGAAAATCTTAAGTTGATATCTTAAGTCGTTTCGGAGGAGTTTCCTGGACAAGCCGACCCTCTGAAAATCAGAAAATCATCAATATCTCTCGACCGGAAGTGAGATCATCAAAAAGCAAAAAAACCTATCAAGATCATTTGATTATCTTTCAGATCTGAAAGATTGGTATAAATCGGACGAGCCATCTCTGAGAAATCGCTTGCACAAAATCGGTTGGAAGAAAAATAATAATAACTAGATGGGATCTCGTTGCGAGCAACGAGTAGGTCTTCCGTTGAATTACTCGATAAGATGAGATGTGATTTTGACTGAGATATTTGTTTAAAGAGAATGACATTAAGTTATCCTTCATTAGATTGAAAGTTTCTGATTTTTATCATGATATTCTGAACATCTTTTGTTCCATATGGCTTATAAAAATGCTCCCCTTTTCGAAACGTAAAGCATAAAAAATATAGCATTTTGGCACTTTGCAACCCTTATTACGTAAGATATAACCAACATTTTATCATATATATTGTTGCAAATCATTAAGATGAATACTTTTGCTTCAGTGATGTATAATAAAATATTGATCATTAGAGAGTTAAAGATAAAAGACCTTTGGCCCTTCTGAGCCCCTAATTTAAGGGGTCATCCCCATTTTCTTGGTATCAAATGAAAGGTCTTGTGATTTTAAAGATTTTTTGTTCAGAATTATTTCAGAGATTTTTATTCGTTGTGGAGATATGCTAAATGGAAATATTTAGGGGCCATCCTACAAGTCCTTAATGGGGCCGCTTTACAAAACTTCAAAGTACGCATATTGTTTAGAACAATATTCTGACCATCTTTTGTTCAATATTGCTTATTAAAATATTCCCCCATTTTGAGATATAAAGCGTCAAAGAATTGACATTTTGGCCCCTTCTGACCCCTAATTACGTAACATATGATCAAAATTTTATCATATATTGTTGCAAATTGTTAAGATGAATACTTGGGCTTCAGTAATGTATAACAAAATATTGATCATTAGAGAGTTATAGATAAAAGACATTTGACCACTCTGAGCCCCTAATTTGAGGGGTCAGCCCTATTTTCTTGATATCAAATGAAAGGTCTTGTGATTTTGAAGATTTTGTGTTCAACACTTATTCAGAGATTTCTATTTGTTATGGAGATATGCTAAATGGAAATATTTAGGGGCCACCCTTCCAAGTCCTTTATGGGGTCGTTTTACAAAAATTTGAAGTATGCATATTGTTTAGAACATCATTCTGACCATCTTTTGTTCAATATTGCTTATTAAAATATTCCCCCTTTTTGAGATATAAAGCGGTAAAGATTTGACAATCTGGCCCCTTGTGACCCCTAATTACTTAACATATGATCAAAATCTTATCATTTATTGTTGCAAATTGTAAAGATTAATACTTTTGCTTCAGTAATGTATAACAAAATATTGATCATTAGAGAGTTATAGATAAAAGACTTTTGGCCCTTCTGAGCCCCTAGTTTGAGGGACCAGTCCCATTTTTTGACATCAAATGAGAGGTCTTGTGATTTTGCACATTTTTTCTTCAATATGCTTTTACAAATTATGAACAGGTACGAAGATATGAAACATAATGTGTCAAATTTTGTGAAATGTTTCTGAGACATTTTTTGGGCCCCATCGAGCTCTGGCGCCTTTTGTGCTAGAAAGATATAGACACCCGATTGCAACTCAGCAAACCTTCCTGTTTACTCACTAAAAATCTTAAGTCAATATCTTAAGTCGTTTTGGAGGAGTTTCCCGGACAAGCCGACCCTCTGAAAATCAGAAAATCGTCCATATCTCACGACCGAAAGTGACGTCATCAAAAACCAAAAAAACCTATCAAGATCAATTGAATATCTTTTACGTCTGAAAGTTTGATGTTAATCGGATGAGCCATCTCTGAGAAATCGCTTGCACAAAATCGGTTGGAAGAAAAATAATAATAGGGAAAAAGAAACCGAACGAAAACAATAAGGTCTTCCGTTGGAGACGGAAGACCTTAATAATAATAAAGGTAAAAAAGAAACCGAAGAATAATAGAAGGGTCTTCCGCTGAAGACGGAAGACCCTAATAATAAGAAACAGAGTAAAAACAATATGTTCCCCAACTTCGTTTGGGGAACATAAAAATGAAAAAACACCTGTAAAATTCAAAATTATCATCCAATCAAGATGAAAATAGCAGGTGCACACTTTCATATGGTGAATAATATGTGTATAAATTTTCAGACAAATCCTTTCAATAGTTTTTGAGAAATTGTCTGGACAAAATCTCGTCTACAGACAGGCAGACGGACAGACGGACATGGTGATTCCAATATACCCCCCCCCCTAAACTTCGTGTGCGGGGGGTATAAAAACGATATCTCGGAGATTTTGAACTCAAAATTTATTTAATTTTGGAATTCATTTCTTTATTATACACACCAGTCAAGATGGTTTTTACCTTGGAGGATTTTTTGAATGCACCAGATGCGCGGTTACTTCAAACACTTAAGAAAGATGAATTGTTTGAATTTGTGTCAAAATTTCACTTGAATGTAAAGCGCAGTGCTTGGAAAACAGAAATCAAAAATGTAGTGATTCAGTATTTAGTTCAGAGAGGTATTTTAGATGATAGTGTATTGTCATTGGTTGAAGATTTGAAATCAAGTGAAATTGAAAAAAGAAATTTAGAATATGAATTCAAGAAATTAGAAATTGAACAAGAGAAAGAAAGGCAGGCATTTGAAAGAGAAAAGAGAGAATATGAAAAAGAGAAAAGTGCGCAAGATCGAGAACATGAGAAATTAGAATTCGAGACTCAAAAGATAAAACATGAGTTAGAAATTGAAGCTAAGGCTAAATCAAAATCTGACTTTGATGTGACAAAGAACATAAGACTTGTTTCAAAATTTCAAGAGAAAGATGTTGACAAATATTTTATCCATTTTGAGAAAAGAGCAGAAAATTTGAAATGGCCAAAATAATTCTGGCCACTATTGTTACAGACTGCATTTGTTGGCAAAGCTAGGGAAGTTTATAGTGCATTGTCACTTCCGCAAAGTACAGATTATGTTGTTATTAAGAAAAATGTCTTAAAAGCATATGAATTTATAACAGATGCCTATAGACAGAAATTTAGAAATTACAAGAAATTTAATAAACAGACTCATGTTGAATTTGCGAGAGAGAAACAAAATATGTTCGAGAGATGGTGTACTTCTAAAAATGTTGGATCAAACTTTGAAAGCACTAACACATAATGTATCTTTCGTAAAACTCAGTACTAGTCAACAGAAGATGGTCACCTATGACAGTTCTTGAGGGGGACCAGACACTTCACAGGTAACTCAGCCTAAGATGGCCTACTCTGAGATAAAAGGTAAGGACAAGAATAATGAAATCTTAAAGCAGGTACTACTGTAATTATTGCAAAAAGAAAGGTCACCTTAAGTCTGAATGTTGGGCATTACAGAGGAAAAAACCTGTAAATAATGATGGTAAGCCAAGTCCCACTGCTCTTACATCTGTCCAAGGTAAGGTTTCCTGTAGTCAGTTTGAGAAGAATGAGGTTAAGCCAGAGTCTGATGTTCTTAGAGAGGAATTTAAGCCTTTTGTATTTCATGGTTTAGTGTCGGTGGTACCGACTCACACCCTATTAGAATTTTAAGGGATACAGTTGCTTGTCAGTCTTTGTTACTAGAGGGCGTGTTGCCACTGTCTGAGAAGACACATACTGGTTCTGAAGTGTTGATTCAGGGTGCAGAATTAGGACTTGTGAAAGTTCCTCTTCATGTTATACAGTTGAAGTCAGATTTAGTCTCTGGGTCTGTGGTCGTAGGTGTAAGACCTACTTTACCTGTTAAGGGAGTTTCTCTTTTGTTAGGTAATGATTAAGCTGGGGGTAGGGTGGTACCTGACCCAATCATTTGTGAAAAGCCTAGTCTTATAGGAGGGGTAGAGGAGGAGAATAAAGAGTCATTTCCTTCATGTGCTATTACAAGGGCTATGGCTAAGAAACTAGGACATGCTGAACAGACGGTAAGTCAGAAGTAAGATACAGGAAAGGACTTGTCTATAGATCTTGATGAGACATTTTTATCAGCTATGTTAGATGCAGAAAGTCACATTTCCTCAGAGGATCAGCAGTCTAAAGGTGATGTATTTGGTTTACATAAAATGTTAGACAACACACCTCTTACTAGAGATAAATTGATATTCGAACAAGAGTCTGATGTTGCATTACAATGTCACATTGAACAGGCTTTGTCTCAAGAGGAGGCAGAGAAGGTCCCTGTTTGTTATTATAAGAATCAGGGTGTACTCATGAATAAATGGCGTCCCCCTGATGCTTCAGTAGAGGATGAGTGGCAAATCCACCATCAAATTGTAGTACCTAGGGTATATCGGAGAACAGTCACAGGGCTTGCCCATGATACACCAATGTCGGGTCATTTGGGAGTCACAAAGACCTACCGTAAGGCATTGACTCACTCCTTCTGGCCTAAGATGAGAAGGGATATAGTCGACTATTGCAGGTCTTGTCATGTCTGCCAAGTAGTGGGAAAACCTAATCAAAAAATCCCTCCTGCTGCTTTAAAGTCTATCCCTGCTTTTGATGAACTATTTACCAAGGTCATTATAGACTGTGTGGGTCTCTTACCTAAAACCAAAGCAGGTAATCAGTACTTGTTGACAATAATGTGTGCGTCAAAACGCTTCCCTGAAGCAATTCCCCTGCGAAACATAAAGTCTAGAACCATTGTCAATGCTTTGACCAAGTTTTTCACCATTTTTGGTTTGCCTCAGTCAGTACAGTCTGATCAAGGTTCCAATTTCACATCCCAGGTCTTTAAGCAGGTAATGCAGGAGTTAGGGGTTAAGCACCATAATCCAGTGCATACCATCCAGAGTCCCAGGGGGCTCTTGAGAGGTTTCATCAAACCTTGAAAACTATGATTCGAACCTATTGTTTGTCGAAGGAGAAAGAGTGGGATCAGGGAATCCCCTTTCTTTTATTTGCTGTAAGAAATGCAAATCAAGAATCACTGGGTTTTAGTCCCTTTGAACTTGTATATGGTCACACTGTGAGAGGACCATTGAAATTGTTGAAAGAGAAGTGGCTGGTTGAAGTAAGTGAGACAAATCTATTTGATTATGTAGCAAAGTTCAAAGAAAGGCTCAGTCAGACTTGGACGCTTGCCAGAGAGAATCTAAAGGTAGGTCAAGACAAGATGAAAACCTGATACGACAGACATACAAAAGCAAAAACATTTAAGTCGGGAGACAAAGTGCTAAATACTTTGGCCCATTTGAAGTTGAACAAAAGATCAATGACTTGAATTACATTATCAAGACACCAGGTCGACGCAATAGCAAACAGCTCTGTCACATCAACATGATCAAACAGTATCATAACCGAACTGACATAGATCACCCCATCTCACCGATTCTCCTGGTCTCCCCAGTTCTTTCATCACCAGATTTTGATAAAGAATTTTCATTGCAAATTGATGCTAGTGATGTGGGTTGTGGGGCAGTTTTGTTACAAGAAGATGAAAATTGTGTTTGTCATCCTGTTGCTTATTTTTCCAAAAAGTTTGCAAAATGTCAAAGAAATTATTCTACTGTAGAAAAAGAGTGTTTGTCCATGTTATTAGTATTGCAACATTTTGATGTGTATGTGAATTCATCTGTAAATCCAGTTGTTGTTTTCACTGACCACAATCCACTCACATTTGTTCACAAAATGAAAAACAAGAATCAAAGGCTTATGAGATGGAGTTTAGAATAATAAGAGAAAAATATTGTCATAAAGCATATCAAGGGAAAAGAGAATTTGATTGCAGATGCTTTGTCAAGAGTACATGTTGATTAAAATGTAATTGTTGTTTTATTGAAGTGTATGTAAATTTTGTAAACTCATGTTGTTTCATTGTAATTGTAAAAGTTTTCATTATACTCAAACTTTTCTTTAAGGGTGGAGGTGTTACGATACTCTAAAATTATTTATAGATATTGCGTCACTGTAGCTATAATTTTTATTGTGTGACGTCACGTTCCCTTTCGAAAGTTCTCGGATGTCGTGACTACAGCCGAGGAACACCAGCATGCGATCGTCTGCGACACAGGATTCAAAAAACTTTAGACCATGGTGGACGTTTTCATAATTCGACTTGAGCTTAGGGGCTAACCGTGGAAGTATTGCCGTGTACATAACGATTGATTTCCGTGAAGCTGGAGGACTTCCCTTTTGATTAAAAGCTGAGTAAATTCTGTCCGCGAATATTGTTTACCTTTTTGTGTGTGTGTAACTGTAATTGTATGTGTTTATTTAGTATGATTATTTGTTTTTACCATTAAAATTTGTTAAAGTTTGAATTCGTTTTGCATGGTGTGTTGTTGTAAGTGTGTCATCAGGAGTCAAAAATAGATTTGTGTATTCGGCACACGTTACAGGATGAAGTTGGTTCAGTGGTTTCAGAGAAGAAGCTGAAAATGTTCAAATGTTAACGCACGACAGACCACGGACGACGATGGACAAAAACAGATAGCAATAGGTCACCTGAGTTTACTCAGGTGACCTAAAAATCGTTCCATGGTGAAATATTTTTGAAAGTTTAAAAGATGTGCTTAACTAATGAGATGAGTTTTAGTCTGACAAACTCACAAGTTTGTATTTAAGGAATGAAGCTAACTTCAACTTATGTTATCCGATATAACATAACTTGGGGCAGTTTACGCTTTATAAACCGCTTCGCGGTTTATAAGAAAGCGTAAACTGCCCCAAGTTTTGTTATATCGGATAACATAAGTTGAAATTAGCTTCATTCCTTATAATTTAATTTCAGTGTAGACAATGAGACAATATTCCTCCGGAAAAAGGCTTCAAATTGAGGAATATTTTAAAAGTAACGTCAAGCGGAGTAATACGTTTTTGACGTAACTCATTGTGACGTAGGCAAGTTATGTTATACAAAATGTTATATGTTCCTCTGAATGATTCAGCCAATGAAATTGCTTGATACAAGTGAAATCAAATTATTTAGATATAAAACATTGCATTTACATCAGCAATAAAGCAGTCAAAATAAACATATGACAATATTAACGAACATCTTTAGAGCATTTTGTATGAAAATGTTGGGCTATTTGTAGTTTTGTCAGTGCTTTTCTTGCATCATACAAAACTGATGGGCTAACTAAGCCTAAGGTAAACAAAATATGTATTATCTCTTGCACTGAACACCGAACACATAGTCTCATTGTCTCTTGCACTGACTGCAGATAAACATATTTGTTGTACCAGTTATTGACTGTAGATAAACAAATCACGCGCTTCTGACATAATGTACGAAATAAAATTATGGTCAAGATAAATTTAGATAAAGGTATTGAATATTTTATATGTGTTTAATGAGTGTTTCAATACCTTTCGGGGTTCTAAATATGTTTTTCTTTTTTTTTATTTTTAATAAAATAAACTCTGTTATGTCAAATAGAACACTTTAGCAATATGACATTTTGTTTTCATCCTTTGAACGCGTGAAATAATCAAAGGCCTAATGGGCCATAATGGCTTACGTGCTTGACATGGATGACAAGTGTAAGGAAGTTTAGTATACAGTCTTGAATTTTACCAGTGTTTTTCCAGAAAATTGTTCCTGCATGGGGGAGTTTCGCAGACGTGACGACCTGTTGCGTGTCTTTGTTGAGTTAATTGTATTTAAATTTCATTTTCACATATACATAATGTATATTCATTCAAAACATAAATACATTTTGAAAAAATGTCCATTTCACTAAATATTATTAATAGAAGTTTTTCCATAAAAAGATCTACAAGTAATCACAAAAAATGTTCTTTTAAAATTTTCTATAAAGGCACTGTCTTTCTACTGTTTTATGTATTTTGGTATTTTTGCTTTCTACAAATTTGCCCCTCGTGATGTCCCCCTTTTTATTTACTTCATTTTTAGTCCATTAATTATACACTGAATTGACGTGTTTTTTTCCGTTATTTCCCGACCATGACAAGGAGCACACGGCGTGTCACCGGTCGGCAGGGGATGTTCACTCTTCCATGGCACTCATATGTTTCGGAAGTCCATGTTTGCTCTGCTCTTATTTTGTATTGTTTTATGGACTTTGAGATTGAATACTGTTTGTTGTTTCCCTATCCTTCTTGTATTGTTTTAAGGACTTTGATATTTGATACTGTTCGTTATCTCTTCTCCATATCCTTCGTTAAATTCAGCCTGGTTTATTACCCATAACTTGTTTGTCAGTAACTAACTTCGTCTTAGAAATTGAAGATGCGTAGTTCATTCTCTTCCTTAGAGATAAAAAAAACTTGTATACAGGGAAATTTTCGCCCCTGTTATATTTGTGCCCCTTTCGCCCTACTATCATTTGGGCGAGGTGAATTCAAAGAATACAGTATAATTTCTTAAACAAGACTTTGACTGGGTGAAAAGGCAAAAATAACACTGTATACAGTATTGTGGCTATATAAATAAGGAAAATCTGAATATTAATATACGTAAGTTTTATTAATAAGATCTATACAACCTTAAAATGACAGATTTAATTTAAAAACAGATAGCAATAGGTAACACGAGTGACTCAGACTTTAATAATGAATTTTTTTTTTCTTTCGGACTTTGTTTGCGTCATATCATGTGCATTCAGAAAAGCAGTTAAGAGATTCCTAACTATTATGAATAAGTTAACAATGAGAGTAAATAATACCTCTGAAGCTTATTTCTTCAAGTACAATAAGAAACTCACCAAAAGCACAGAAAGAATTCGTTTGGAAAAACCCTCATGAACACATAGTCTAGTTATCTCTTCCACTGACTGCAGATAATCATGTCTGTTGTACCAGTTATTGACTGTAGATAAACAAAACCACGCGCTTATGACACAATGTAAGGTAAACAATAATGATAAAGATACTTCAGTTTGAAAGTTGAGGTAAAGGTATGGAATATTTTACATGTATTAGTGTTTCAATACCTTTCCGTATAACGGATTTTTTTTGTCATGGTAAATATCGAATGTTGTAAAAATGATGCTCTTTTTAAATTTTTATTTTTAATAAAATAAACTCTGTTATGTCAAATAGTACACTTTAGCAATCTGACATTTTATTTTCACCCTTTGAACCTGTGAAATAATCAAAGGCCTAAAGGACCATAATGACTTACGTGATTGACATGATGACAAGTGTAAGGAAGTTTAATATACAGTCTGGAATTTTACCAGTAATTTTTCCAGAAAAATTTCAATGCATGGGGGAGTTTTGCAGACGTGACGACCTGCGGCGTGTCTTTGTTGAGTTAATTGTATATAAATTTATATATAAATGAAATATACGAATTCATTTTCCCATATACATAATATATATTCATTCAAAACATAAATGCATTTTAAACAAATTGTCAATTTCACTTAAAATTATTAATAGAAGTTTTTCCATATAAAAAGACCTACTAGTAATCACAAAGAATGCTCTGCTCTTTTATGGACTTTATAGTCTAGCTATCTCTTCCACTGACTGCAGAAAAACATATTTGTTGTACCAGTTATTGACTGTAGATAAACAAAATCACGCACTTCTGACATAATGTACGAAATAAAATTATGTCAAATCGTATTAGATACGTGCGATAATATAAATTCTGTTAGTAGTAATCAAATATACTGAAAAGCCCTTTAGGCTCACATGAATCGATCGCATGACCAATGAAGATTATTTTCCAGTTGGTTTTCAACTATCATAGTTGACCAGTTGCCACAATAAAAAGTGTTGCTTATTTATATAAGTTTTTTTTATATATCCACTTTTTTTAAACTCTAATTTTTTTTAAAAATTCTTTTTAAAGTTTTTTTTTACCCAAAAGAATCAAATCCAAAAATGGCTTGTAAATTAGATTTAAAGCAATTTACATTAATAATTTCGTGCATGTATCTTTGTGGTTGCCAAGAAAACATATTGTATGATGCTCTCTATATCTCACAATACAAATATAGTATTTGATATTACATTTGGAAGTAATTTAATCTCACTTTATTTAACATTTGAGCGATTTAAAAACACATTGTTTGATGATTTCTATTCGTCACAATACAAATTTGGCCCTCGATTTTTAAAAAATTTTAGTTGTTTAAGTGATAATTTATTTGACCTTTGAGAGATTTTGCAACATATAGTTTTATGTTTTCCATCTCTCCAAATACAGATTTACACAAAGCTACATCAATTACATAAAAAATATTACTGTAGATTGGCAAGTATTCTGAATGAAAATCCCAGTCAAAATCTTACCTCATTTCATCGAAAATTGGACGGAAGACCCACTCGTTGCTCGCAACGAGATCGTATCTAGTTATTAAGTCTTCCGTTCACAACGGAAGACTTATAGTGATTGTATTGTTTCTTTTTATTATTAAGGTCTTCCGTCTTCAGCGGAAGACCTTATTGTTTTTCTTAGGTTTCTTTTCCACTATTTTTCTTATTATTATTTTTTTTCTTACCGATTTTGTGCACGCGAGTTCTCGGAAACGGCTCGATGGATTTTCATGAAACTTTCAGGTCTGATAGAACATCAAAAAATCTAGATATAAATTTTTTTATTTTGATGACGTCACTTCCGGTTCGGTGATTTTCGCGATTTTGTCATTTTTAGAGGGTCACTTTGTCCGGCAATGTTCTCAAAAACCGTT
>PRKT01000661.1:255050-285793 GCA_003671525.1 Saccostrea glomerata
AGCCCCCCCCCCCCCCCCCCTCTTGATTTTAATCGGAGACATAATTGCAACTGTAAGCCTTTGAATAATAAATTAATTCGCTATACATTTAAATCTGGAACGTTTGGTTATAATTACCATAAACATGTACAGTGTATACAGAAATCACATTAAATGATAGCAGATTTTTCATTACGCAAGATACTGAAATTTACATGTCTGAGAGAGAGAGAGAGAGAGAGAGAGAGAGAGAGAGAGAGAGAGAGAGATTCCCTTTTAATCCTGATTATCCTATCCATTTACATAGACAAAAAATCAGTTCTACATCAGTTGTACCCATTCTTTATTAAATATTTTCTGATTTCCTTGTCCGTCAGAGTCACTCTCTGTATATTTTTTCTGCTTAAGAAGTATTACACTAAGTGCACATGTATTGACCCGTGAATCAAAATCACGGGACGCTATATACATTGCTATAAAGTTGTTCGAAAACACGGGACGCCATATGCATTGCAATAAAGTTGTTCGAAATGATTTTTATCAAGTATGATCTTTAAGAAAATCTGATGCAACAAATTTGTGAAATAAAAAATAAAATAAAAACATGGCTAGAGCATCATATATCTGTATTACGGTCCGTCAGATGAAATCGTTTAAATTGAGGTCCCATGTATCAGATGGTACTGACTCAAAAAGATTCCTCAAGTGCTGCTCAATGGCGATTAAATCCAAATTATAGGACAACATTTTGCATCGGCGAATGGACGCTTCTCCATGTGAAAAATTCTAGAGAGGGACATTAAACAACATATAATCAATTAATCCATTGCTGAATAATTCCTGTAGTTGAAAAATCTTTCTGCTGACAAATCTGAATAGTATTACCGTAAAATCAACGACTTTACGTTTACTTGGTACTACATTAGTTCATGACATTTTTATAACACCATCACAATTGTGCCAGAACATAAACACAGTGAAGTTTATGAGAGTACGGTGTACGTTCGTCCGTTGGTTTGTCTATGATACATGTGTAGCTCTTGTGAGTGCCAAAATGCATAAGTTTAAGATTGATCATGAAAATCAAAGTACTTAAAGTACTGAAAGACCTTTTTCCAGTTTTTTTCTTACAGAGTACATATGATATCTATGTTTTTTGCAGAGAAAAAAACAAATTCTTATAGATTTAGAAGAACGGAAGACTTATTTGTTGCTATGGCAACAAAAGTCTAGTTATTATTAAGGTCTTCCGTCTCCAACGGAAGACCTTCTTGTTATTCTTCGGTTTCTTTTTCCCTATTATTATTATTCTTACCAATTTTGTGCACGCGATTTCTCGTAAACTACTGGGCCGATTCTCATGAAACTTTGACATCTGATAGGTACTGATCTGAACCTTATTGGAAATTTTTTTTGTTGATGACGTCACTTCCTGTCGTGAGATATCTACAATTTCCTGATTTTAAAATGCAATTTTGTCTGAACTTAGCAGCGAAAACTGCTTAAGATATGAACAAGAGACTTATTTGAGATGATAGTTCATGACTTATAGCTTTGCAGAATCACCTTTCCGTGTGTCATCAATACTTCCGGTCGCTACCGGAAGTGAATTTAAAAAACGCAATTTTTCAACTTTTATTTTTTAATATTTTTGTTTTTGATGTGAATAGAGACCCTCTAGTAGAAGCCAAATATGTAATTTGTTTGAAAATCGAAAAAGGCAATCTCGAGATATTTGCATTTGAAAACGCGAAGCGGCGATTCCAATGGCTAAATGGTTAGCGCGTTGGATTGTCACGCGGGCGACCCGGGTTCGATCCCCCGTGTGACCAAAAACTTTTATCATTTTTTCTGCTTGATTTTTCGATATTTTTTAATTTTAGACCATTTGGAACAATTAATATAAACTTTTAAGCATATATTGCGTAATTAGGGGATTTTTGTAAAACGGCCCCATTATGAACTTGTAGGAGTGACCCCTAAATATTTATATGAAGCATATCTCCAGAAGGGAAAAGAAATTTCTGAATAAGTGTTGAACAAAAAGGCTTTGAAATCACAAGATCTTTCATTTGGTATCAAGAAAAATTGGCTGACTCCTTAAATAAGGGTTTAAAAGGGGCAAAAGTCTTGCATCTGTACCTCTTCAATGATCAATATTTTGTGATACATTACAGAAGAAAAGATATTCATCTTAACGATTTGCAACAATATATTATAAAATTTTGGTCATATCTTACGTAATAAGGGGTTGCAAAGGACTAAAATGCTATATTTTTTATGCTTTATGTCTCAAAAAGGGGGAGTATTTTTATAAGCCATATTGAACAAAAGATGTTCAGAATATCGTTATAAAAATCAGAATCTTTTAATTTAATGAAGGAAAACTTAATGACATTCTCCCTTAACGAATATCTCAGTCAAAATCACATCTCATCTTATCGAGAAATTCAACGGAAGACCTACTCGTTGCTCGCAACGAGATCTCATCTAGTTATTAAGGTCTTCCGTCTCCAGCGGAAGACCTTATTGTTTTTCTTAGGTTTCTTTTCCACTATTTTTCTTATTATTATTTTTTTTCTTACCGATTTTGTGCACGCAAGTTCTCAAAAACGGCTCAATGGATTTTCATGAAACTTTCAGGTCTGATAGAACATCAAAAAATCTAGAAATGAATTTTTTTATTTTGATGACGTCACTTCCAGTTCGGAGATTTTCGCGATTTTGTCATTTTTAGAGGGTCACTTTGTCCGGCAATGTTCTCAAAAACCGTTGAAGATAGAAGTATGAAATTTTCAGTGATGATAGAGCAACCTTTGGAGAAGTGAATTCAGTATATCAATTTTACCGGAAGTACAAAGCGCAGACGCTCGATATGGCGCGAAAATAGTCCTATCAAGAATTTCAAAATTTTTGACACCTTTTCAAAGATAACTTTTTACATAGAAATATTTTGTTAAGACATGTAGAACAAAAGAAGTGTAGAATTACACGATCTTTCAAATGATGTCTCGAAAAAAGGGCTGGCCCCTAAAATGAAGGGCCTAGAGGGGCCAAAAGTATTTCCTTTATATCTCAAAAAGTATTGAGAATTTGTAATTCGTCAAAGAAGCAAAGTTGTACAAAATGTCAAGCTTTATCTAATGGGGTTGTCGAAATACGTCCGGCTACGTCACTTCCGGTCAAACCGGAAGTAGTAAAAAATTACATATTTTTGCTGTTCTTGACAGGTTTTTGGATATCATATGTCACTGGAAGCTTAATTTTAATTTTCCGTCCGTTCGTCGGTACTTCCGGTGCAACCGGAAGTTGCCAAAAATGGCTTAATTTTGCAATAATTAACATAAATTTGGAGGATTATACCATTTTTGGACTTCATTTGTTTTTTTTTCTTAAAAGAAAGTTACTTCCGGTCAAACAGGACGGAAGACCTACTCGTTGCTTTGCAACGAGCTCGGCTCTAGTTATTCTTTTTTTTCTTCTTTGTTCTCCGGTACTTTTTTTGTCCGCGAGTGTTCTCAGAAACTGTTCACCCAACTAAGATAAAACCTTTTTAGGGTTAATAGGTGTCAAGTGTAGGTGTGCGGAACGAAGGTCATTTTGCGCGCATACGCATGCACGTGCGTGCGCGTGAAATGAGTGAAATGACTGATATACTTATTATAGCCATAACTTTTACATTTTTTATTGAAATGCTTTGAAACTTATTCTATGAGTATATATTTATAGTGTAGATAATATGACATGGTCAAATTAGCATGAACTCACGTGCATGCACGTGCGCTTTACTCTGATTGGCTAAAACAAATATCTCAATATCTCTTTTGTTGTTTGACGAAATGCTTTGAAATTTTGAATATAGTCATGCATTAGGATGTACTACAATATCATATATAGCAGGTATCATGAAAACACGCGCATGCACGTGCGCTGCAATCTAATTGGCTTAAACTTTAAATGGGTATAACTCCCTTGATTTTCAACCAAACAGGATGGGATTCAGAACATAGATAGACATAGCGGACTCCTACAAAAAGGTAAGGTCATCATGCACATGCATGCACGTGCATGCACGTGATATTGGTAAAATTAAAAATACACTTGATGAAGCGTATTTTTTAATACTTTTGGATTAAATCTTCATAATTTTATTATATTTATGTATGTAGATAGTGTAGACAAGATAATATGGTCATTACGCACATGCATTTACATGTGCACGCGTGCAAATGCTAAAATTTGAATATACTTGGTAAACTTTAGGAAAACGTTGATAAAGTGTAAAATGCGTAGAGTTTGACTTTTTTAATGATGCTTAAAGGGAGTATGGCACCAAAACGGAGTTGGGGAGCGTTTGGGGAACATCTGTAACGGTTCCCGTTACAATTAGCCCTAGTTATACCTGATATAAGCAGTCATCTTTAGCAGATGTCTAGGGTGGGCAGTATGTATGTATAGTATGTATGTATGTACAACCATATTATGCTCAAACGGAGAGAGCATCTGGGGGTACCTCTCTAGCAATTAACAATAAGTACATTCATAGTCAAGTAGACTTAAAAACAAATCTTCAGGCAGGAGCTGTACGTCTTTCTCTTGAGAAAACAATTACAATTTGCTCTGTGTATGTACCTCCTATCTATAATTTACAAACTCTAGAATGCTCCATTTATTGTTGTGGGTGACTTTAATGCTCATAACCCATTATGGGGTAGTGATAAAATAACAGATAAAGGGAAAAAACTTGAAGATGCAATGTCTCATCATAATCTTGTATACTTAATAACGGCTCTAGCACTTACCTGCATCCGGGTAATGGTTCATATTCTTCAATAGATATTACTTTAGTAGATCCTTCTTTACTCTTGGATTTAAGTTGGTCAGTAAATGATGATTAATGTGGAAGTGTTCATTTCCCAATTATAATTAAAGTAAACAAACCCGAAGAAAATAGTTCTACTCAAAACTGGAAACTTAACAAGGCTGAATGGAAACAATTTGAAATTCTGTGTTTACAAAATATTTCGGATGAAAAATTTGAAAACAATCCTGATCCAATTCAAAAGTTTACTGAAATACTGGGAGCTTTGGAAGCTCAAATAAATGGTTTAAGACTTTGGATAACTAAATCACTAGGGTAGCTAGGAACATTTAAGAATCATTACAGACTCATTGTTGTACATATTTAGTAAATTTAATTCAACGTAATTCTCGTTTAGTTTATTTTTACCAATCAATTATTAATGTAGGTAACGTAAGGAAAATTATAAATATTTCTTTCTCCATGACTGGAGAACCCACAGTACATATTACACTAGAACTGTCCAATAGGGACAAATACCTCTGTTTGGTTTTTCAGAGAAGGTGACAATTAAAAATACTTTATGGATCTAGAGGTGTTCACAATTTACTAACAAATATTTTCTGTGAAATATAATCACTGTTCATGTTTCTTAATGAATGAAACAAAGGTGCAACCAAATGAAACATCAATACTAATACATTGTAATTCCATTTTTTTTATTTCTGCATTTAAAAATTATATTGCTATTATGTGCTATGCCATTCTGTACACTGATTGTTGAAAGAAAACTCATATTATACTTTTAGGCCTATGCTCAGCACTCATGGCCTTTGAGCAGGGAGGGATCTTTATCGTGTCACACCTGCTTTGACATTGGGTCTCGGTTTAAATGGGCTCATCGGAAGGACCGCCCCATTTAGTCGCCTTTTACGACAAGGAAGGGGGTACTGAGGACCTATTCTAACCCGGATCGTGCAATATCAAAAACGGCATTAGCGTCTTTAGGATTTTCTCACTCCAATTTTCTAGGCTATCAAATAGATGGCATTCTTTTTTATGTCTTAGGGCGGTCTGAACAGTTATTTAGTTGGTCTGGTACATATGACCAAAAAGGCAAGATCACTGATCAGTGCGTGGATCTGAGAAAGTCAGCGTGGGTTTCTTAACGAATATGATTGTGGACCTAACAGATTTCCAACTTCAGCCGTTAACAGATGAGAAAACAAATCTTGGGGATATTATCGACAAAACAAAGTAGAAAGGGAAACGGTGTTTTTCTTAAGAACACTAGATTCCGGCAACAACTACAAATCCTGATGGTTGAATTGCTCATGAGGAGAAAATCATTCAGATAATTTGGACGCTAGAGCTTCTGTAGCTAAGGCTTTTAGTCAAGCAGATGTTTTTAACAATTTGTTGGAACAGGAAGAAAACCATCTTTCAAAAATGAAGAATCCAAAACAATGTAAAATTAGGCATTTGTAGAAGAAAAAGATTCCAGATGATAAGATAGAAGTAACAGCTAGTTACCCACCATATGAGCAACGGAATGCAGTAACTAATGACGATGAGCTGGACAGTTCCTTACTTCCAGATCCTCTTCTTGACATAGATGTGCCCCCTCTATAGGAAGATGGTCTTGGTAAAGTAATTCACACATACATTACCGGTTCGAGAACCCAAATTTTAAAATACTAGTTCATAGAGGACACAATTTAAAAGAACTGATGAATTGTTTAAATCACAGATGTTGATTTTGCCATTTACAAATTAACAGGTCATATGATTTTTCCAAATGATGTTGAAGAAGCAAACGATATTGGTGGCATAATGAGAGACATGTTAATAGAATTCTGGGACGATTTTAACGAGCAGTGTACAACTGGTAGTGATCTAAAGATAGGAAGAAGCTTCTAATAAAATTGCAAGTTTTTTGGCCCCATGGTCAATGGGTATGGTGTTAAGGTGTGGCTCTGTAATAATTAAATAGTGAAAAAACATTACATCTGTGAAAATCTTTTTTCTACTCCTGGGTAATAAGCAGATGAACTATTTATATAGTTATAATTTGTACGTTCTATCTTTGCTATTGCAGCCTATGCAGATTTTTCTCATCCTAACTTGAAAAAAAAATTCTCTAAGTTAAAATGCATTCGCTAAAATGTTTGTTATAATTTATTTAGAGTTTTTTTCAGTGCTAATCCTTTTGTAGGAGCGATTTTGAAATATAAAATATAAAAAAAAGATTTTTATTTTTAGCACCAGTGACAAGTCGCAAAAATTTGAAGCGTATAAATTAATCAACAGCTTTTTGACCCAAATTCGCAAAATAAATCGACGTAAAAATTCCCAGATTTACGGTATATTTCTATGTAAAATATTGATTCCCCATTGTGGCCCCACCCTTCCCCGGGGTTCGTGTTTTGAACAATTTAGAATCTATACTACCCCAGGAAGCTTCCAAATAAGTTTCAGCTTTTCTGGTTCAGTGGTTCTTGAGAAAAAAGATTTGATCTGGAGAAAATAGCTTGTCCAATTGGGCAAGGGCGTCAGGCCAGTTGTTCATGATATATTAATTGCTTTTTTGAGATAGGTTTCATCACAATTCCTTCTCAACCTAAAAATATTCCTGAGACAAAGGTTAGTAACAATTAATAATATATATTATTTAGAAATAATTATATTTTACTTATTCATTAATACTCACATATTCAGCTCCCCCATTAATTTTCGTGATCAGTTCTTTAATGCTGCCACCGTGTTTCTTTTCGATATAGTTTCTCCTTTCTTGACAGGACCCCCTTCAGGATTTCACGATCCATTTATTTTGATGGATTGTCTAACTGCTCCTTAAAACCTTTCGTAGCTTCTGACATACTGATTTTGTATGAAGTAAAAAATTAGCAAATTCTGAATAATAAAAGGTTTTAAAACAAGAAAAAAATAACCTTTTTTATGTTTCGTGTTTTTGGTTTAAAAACTAAATGTATGACTTATTAAGACAGTATTGCATCCATAACCTGGCCTAAATGCTGATAAATAGGGATGGAATATATTGTCAAAAAATTTTAACAGCTGTGAATAAATTGCCCTCTCAAAAGTCTTTGAAATTGCTGGTAGAATGCTTACATGCCTATAGTTAACTACTTCTAATTGACTATTTTTCTAATGAAGTGGAACAACCTGGGCCTCTTTAAGTTTTTTCGGAAATTCACATTGCTCAAATTACTTATTAATGAGCATGGTGATATGTTTCTCTTTCGTTGGATATAATTTACACGTAAGAGAGAATAGTGGAGTGACAATCCAAGAAAAAGATGCTTAGTTTTCGAGTTTAATGGACCGGCATACCCTATGGCTGAAAGTTATATTTTATAAAAGAGACATTCCTCCTCATACATTTTCGCCCGGTCGTAGAGTTTTCCCAAGTCAATTTTTTTTAAACTTGCGATTAAAGTGAAAAGAGGGGGGGGGGGTATATATAAGTCGTTAATTTTACTTGCTGATAATGTTCTTTTTCAAAGATTAATCATTGATATTTTAAGAAATACTAATTTGTGTGTCAAAGGAAAGCTACAGGTATCTATATTGACAATGCAAAATTAATCAGGTATATTTCCCCCCCCCCTTCTTTTAAAAAAAAACAAACAAATCTTATGTTTTATTATAGAAAGTGCGTTAATTTCAACAAAATATATTCAGTACAATTATTTCATGCAATATTAATAACGAATGTTTACTTAAGTGTTAGAAAGATACATAAGACAATGATTTCTGATCAAATAAACCGCATTTTTTAAAGACATCCTCACACTAAGTCTTGTATTCTACTTGATCTAAAATGTTTTGTATAACTGGAAACGGATTATAGAATCCCATCATGTCTAAGACAAGGACTCAATCGATCAAAATATTGTTAAATATATTAAATTGGCTTCTATTATTAATAATATAACGCTATTATTCGGTTTGAATGTAAATTAATTAGCAGTTGAAAGTAATTTCCTTTTTTTCAATTAAAAAAATACGTGCAGGACAAAGATGTCACTTTTCTGTCACATTCTTATTTGAACGAGGTATCTTGCATGACTGGATATTGCCTTTCTGCTTTATAAACAATGCAGATTAACGCAAGTATGAAACAGAAAGAAAAAACTGATTAAAGTATTTCATCTGAAAGACTATCCAACACTTTTCAGAAACTTTTTCATGTTTCATTCCGAAATATATATAGTGTTTTCTACAGCAAAAACATAGACTTTTGTCATTATTCAAACTAAGGGATACATATTTTGTTTACGCATTTATTCATTTACATGTACATACTGCCAAAAATTGAACTCTGTTACTATGACCCTTTATGACCGGGGGTATCATATTTGTCAGCTCACTCATGCTTACAGTACTTAAAAGTTTTCTTATGAAACGACGTACCAGTAAGGAAGATATGAATCAAACGGAATCTTAAAACAATCCACTAAAGCTTTTGCTGGACAACATATGGTTTATTCTGTCATAAGAAAGCTTTCTTGATATTTTTTTTTCTTTTGAGAAAGAGTTGTCAGTTTTGCTTCAAGAATTAATTGTCTAATATTAATTTTAAAAATTGTAATAGAGACAGAAGAAACAGTACTATATACGCTATCTTTAACCAACCACAGGAACAACTAGGGATTTCTTACATCTTTTTAGGACTTCTGATGAAATCAAGAGACTACTGAGTATTTAGGCAATCAGCATTTTTTCAAAATTCAAAAATATAAAGTTTTCTGTCAGTAAATGAAAAAAGCCACGCATGACATGCATTTAATGTGAATATTGCCATTTGACACTGTTCTAATTATTATCTACCCACCTGAAGTATCTTTTTAAGGATCGGCTATCATTACTTTTACAGTGTAGCTCTTTTACAGAATTTCTACTTTTTTAGTTTTCAAATAAAATATATTCTTGAAAAATTAACGATAAAGATATACATGTACGAGTACGTGAAAACCAATGAATAGAAGTTACAGCTATAGCAAAGTATTACGTCATTATTTAAACTCTTCACCCTATTTCCAAGAATTGCAATTTTAACACCAATACGTGTTTAAAATCTTTCAAAACCCCAAATATCTCTACAATGTAACCTGCTTAATTTATGAGAAAACGCGTGTTCAAAATTTCGCCAAATTAAACGCAAATTTTCAAATCATAGACAACATTCATTGATAATTTTTTTTGGCCTATTTAGACAGAGAAATGAATAATAATAAGACTTAAAATGATATGGTGTCTGTCTTTTGCATGAGACCGGAATACCGTACTTCAGTGTGAGAGCAAGGATGACCTCTAGAATATTTTTTTTTACTAAAAAGCTTTTAAAACAGGGTCGAACAATTTCTTTATAATAAAATAATGAATCAGATGTAAAAAAAAAAAAAAACATAAAAAAGCAAAATAAATGGTCATATTCCGTTTTCTTAGGGCCACAACTATCTAGTGTGGACAAAAGTTGAAGGGGGGGGGTATGGATGATGGGTGTTGTTGTTATTGTTTTTATTTTTTTTACTTTGTGTACTAAATATTACGGGATTGTACGTAAAGAATAACGTACATGAACATTAAACCTTTTAAGTTTAAATAAAATACTATAAGACAAACCTTTCATTTTACAGACAGACAAACAGACATGCTTATTCAACTTTTCATTCCTTTTCCATGAAATCAATATATTCACCGAATAAATAAAATTCCTATACAAATATACATTATTTTAAATAAAATTCCTATACAAATATACATTATTTTCACGAAGTCCTTCAACTTTTCTTTATATGTACAATATTATGGTCAGATTTCATTCATTGATCTTTGATCTTTTATTTTAAATTTTGACCATAGAATTTTCTACGACCGGGCAAAAATTATTGCTTGATAATATATCTGACCAAAAAAGTACAAATAAGCCGTAGGGTAGGGTGGTACATTAAAGTCAAATTTTTGATGGTCTTGTCACTCCACTAGAAAGAGGAATACTAAGAGAGAGGGAGAGAGAGAGAGAGAGAGAAAGAAAGAAAGACTAATTTACTTACACTTTTCATTTGTACTAGTGAGAGAAAAATTCTCTCCCCATTTTGAAGTGCTGACGCTTCAGCCAATAAATAGAGTTTCGGGTCGAAGAATTCTTCTTTTGTTCTATGATTTTGTTTTGTTAAGAACGAAATTGGTAAGGTTCATCCTGAATTTATTGTTTATTATTTATTTAGTTTCACTAAAAATGTATAGTTATTTAAAAATAAATCAGGTGACACTGACCTTGTCAGTAAATACAATTTATCATCGAATGAAATTCTGACTGATGTTTATCATTTCAATTGTTAGTCCATTATTTATACACTGAATTGACCACGGATTCTTTTCCGTTATTTCCTGATTATGACAACGAGCACACGGCGGGTGTGACCGGTCGGCAGGGGATTCTCACTCCTCCATGGCACCTGATCCCACCTATGATGTTTCGGAAGTCCGTGTTTGCTCTGCTCTTATTTTGTAATCAATCAATCAATCCTCTTTGTCCATTTGTCTCTAAACGACTTTATAATTATCATTTCTCCCGAACTACAGGTATTCATCTACCAAATCAAATTCCCCAATTTATTTATTTTTTACATGAAAATCAAGTCTTACAGCCGGTATATTTAAAAGTATATTTGTCCTCCTTTGAAAATCGCCAATTAGTTTCCTGATATTTATATGACAGTATTCTGATTTTTATATTTCCTTGACAAATTGTGGGAAAACAATGTCAATCTGGCTGTGTTAACTCACAAGTAAGGTTGTAAAATCCAATTTGTGTCATGCTGTTTCTGCACAAGACATGCCACATCTAGTATTTTTATGGGAATTTAGACATAAGCTGCTTTTTTCTGCATTTCGAAGAATGTAAATGTGAAGGATTTCAGAATCTCTTCTTCGATTTTGGTCTACTTTGAATTTTATCTTCAGTGTGCTTTAAATAAAATAAAATTCAATCAAGGAATGTCAAATGAAATACACTGTAGCAAATATCATGATAACTGCATTTAACGTAAAATAACCACTAAGGCCCTTCTTAAGTTCTTCAACAATGTTTTCATAAGGTAAAGCAACTTATTTCCCTCTAAGAAAAATGTAAATTTTCATAAATCAAATTATTCAAAGCAAGAGTTTCATCAGCTTGAGCTATCTGTGATTCCATTTAAGCGATTTCCCGTTTTCCAGTGTCCTCTGTGGTTGGATTACGTAATAAATGTACCTGCGCTGACTCGGGTAAAGTGTTTTGGCTGTAGACATTGATAAACATTTTCTTTCTCATCTCATAATCATTGCTTGATATTGTCAAGCAAGAATGCTCAGATTTTCTCGTAAAGGACTGATTTGTTTGGGATGTCTTAAAGATGTTCGCTCCTGACACTTTTGGGTTCAATGCGCAACTAGAAATGTCGTAATTCGTTCAAATCAGATAATCGATATTTGAATATTCTCACTCCCATATGTAAATTGTTCATAAAAGAGACCAAGTAGTAACCTGTTTTAAGTAATTTTCTCCCAAGTTCTTTTGAGCGACGCTTGCCAATGGTCCCGCAAAAGAGCCGATACTTTAGAGCCGTAGTTGCAACTATTGTGATTCCTCTGTGTGCTTCAGGGACACCACAGATGCAGGCATAGATTCCCCCTCTCTGTTGTCCAGACTCGAATTGTAAGGCAGGGCCATGTATCTCCGCTGAAAACTCGAATCTTGTTGTGCATTATGATGCCGCTGTTAGAATGAGAGGTCTGACTGCTAGGGAAATCTTCAAGGCGAGCTTTGGTGTCGGCCAGCTGGTCTGCATCTGTAGTGGGAGACTGCCCGAGCATTTTTAACGTAGGTCGCTCTGCTATACTCTGGATACTGCAGTTTCTTCTTGGATGAACCTCTGCAAACTCATTCTCGGAAAGATAACAGGCAGGATCATACATGAAGGACACCATAAAGCAAACATAGGATCTGTTTAAAACGTCGGAATGATCGTGCCGATTTTTCACATGCCTTGTTCTCTGAATTTGTTTTAGCTGTTCTTTCCTCCCATTCTCTTTTGGTGTTTCTCCAGGGAAGTCTCAAAGTAGTTTCCATTTGCTGATCTGTCATTGCATCATACTCAGTGTCTGTAATAAATCTCAGAATCCCAACTTTTCCCGTTTCTCCGTCTCTTCTTGAAAGATAGTTGAAAGTGGAAACTTCCTGCCAAAGACGAATGCTCTCTTTTTTCAAGTGACCCTCCTTGCTGATTTTCTCTACGGATTAAGATCAATTTTTCATACCTTATACACATTAATAAACTAGATATATAAATATTGTAAAAAAATAAATAGATTTTAATTACCTCAAACGTTGTAAGTGGTGTGAAGGAATAACACCTCTGATTATTCCAATTGTTTGCCGGTTGAACACACTTGATAGTGTAGGTACACTGCGGCGTTACGGCTTGCTCAGCCTCCTTACCCCAAAGGGTAAAGAGGGCTGTCCTTCCATCCATGGATAACTGTAGTTCTCTTCTCTTGGAACCACTGCTGACTACAGTTACGTCTCCGACCTAAATTATTAAAATTTATTACTTAATTTACACGTAAGACAGAGAGAGAAAGAGGGGGGCATACTAAGAGAGAGAAAGAGAGAGAGAGACTCAGAGAGAGAGGGAGTGAAAAAGAAAGAAAGAGTAATTTACTTACACTTTTCACAAGAAATTCTCTCCCCATTTTGAAGTGCTGACGCTTCAGCCAATGAATTTAGTTTCGGGTCGAAGAAGTCTTTTTTTCTGATTCTTTTCGTTAAAAACGAAAAATGCTTTCATGATCTATTTTAAAACAAATGTGAAATTGGTAAAGTACATCCTGAATTTATTGTTTATTATTTATAAAGTTTTACAAAAAAAATGTTATAGTTATTTTGAAAATAAACCATTGGACAAGGCATGCAAAATGATGACATCAATCTTTAAAAGACATTTTTTTTTTTTTTAATTTGGTATTTGGACTTAAATTCTTATTGAGAGGTTAGAAATTACGACAAAACCCTTTTGGCACAACCCCGCCCCCGTTAAGAAGAATAAATGATTATTAGTATTGACTTAGTTTCTCATCTGTACCAATATTGACTAAAGGTATTCACATCTTCGTATGATGTCATAGGGTTTTGGAAATCATCAATTAAAATTTATTGTTAATAAATAAACGTCTTTTGGAAGAATGCTTTCCAATACGTGTGATAACTAGAGCTGAGCTCGTTGTAAAGAAACAAGAAAGTCTTCCGTCCTGTTTGACCGGAAGTAACTTTTATTTAAAACAAAATAGAAATATTTGAAATGTGAGACAGTCTTCTAATTGAGTTTATTAATGTCTATAACGTCTAAAAAATGTGCAAAATCCGTTGAGAAATGAGTTAGATATAAGGCCACAAAGTTAGCGACTAGGAAACGGGGAAAAAACTATAAGAATAATCTTATTCATCAGAATTAGTAAAAGGTCTCGCGTTGAAAAAGGAAGACCTTAATAAATATAGTTACATAAAAGAAATGAATTTTAGCTTCTTAAAAATGTTGACAAAGGCAATAACTCCTAAAGTTGCAAAGTTTGCTCCAAACAGTATATTGGTGAAACAGGGGATCTCCGAAGGAGAGTTAATAACCACCGTTCGACCATTAGGACCAAAACACTCAATGAACCCATTGGGGAACATTTTAACCTTGAGGATCACAAATGGGAGGACATGACAGTAGTGGTGATTGACCATAACATAAGATGGACAGATGCTAAGAGGAAAAGCAACGAAAAGTTCTGGATGCACAGATTGAAGTCCTTCCGTCCTAATGGTATTAACAAATTGAATGACCTCACCAGAATGAACGTAAAGTAGATCCAATTCCTAATCATACTAAACGATATTCTATCAATTGAGTGTTAACTCTACAGTTAATTTGCGTAACCAACTCTCGAACAACCCATTCATGTATTCTTTATATCTTTATTCATTCATTCTTTCATTATTTCATTCCATTGGAGATTCATGAACATATAAGAACACATAGTGAATGAACAAAATATAACATCATATAAGTGCTTATTATTTACATTAATGCAAAATTAAATTTGAAAATGAAGAGATTGTTTTATATGTTTGTAGAAAAATAAAAGTAGTCCACAGGGGTTAAAAGTATCCATTTACGAGTACGTTATCTTTCTTTGATAACCGCAGCCACATCTCTTATAAAGCGAAAGTTTAGAATATGGAGTTCTGGTGCATCACGGTCGGAAAGTACGGGTGTTAGACATATGTTAATTTAAGAGTTGTTTCTTAACTGTGCTTTATAAATAACAAGCATTCTGAGAGTATTGCATAAGCAATACATGTCCCCTACCAGGTTACCCTTTTCTTCAAGATGTCATATTATAATAAGCAAAAGTCATGTCCAAGGTAAAACTGAAAGATTTTCAATCTGTAAATGCCTTAAAACTAATAAAATAATCCAGATTAAGACAAAATTTTAACTCATTTCTCCGCGGCCTTTTCCTCGCTTTATATTATTGTCGACAATCGGAAGATAGGGCAGTTCGAACCCGATCTTAATTTAGCGATTATGAAAAATATTCAAAATGCCAAAATTCAAACTTGATCTATATTTTATTAAGATAAACTCACATACCAAAATTCAGCTCAATATCTGCAAGCTTTTAGAAAAAAGTGCGGAAACCAAGTGGGACAGACTGACGGGGACAGGCAGACCGACGGACATCGAGGAAACCTATAGTCCTCCCCCCGGTTTCACCGGTAGGGTCTAATAATTTAATTTCATTACAACATGTATTGGTAAGAACCCTCTGTTAAAACTAATGTCCAAATAACTGTAACTCACTTCTATTCTCAATGACCGTGTAGTGTGGGGCAGCGCCGCTAGAATTCCATCGGCATCGAAAGCAATTTTTTTAACTTGCCCAGAAAGCCGAACGGACTAGCGCGCTATTCCTGCACTGCGACATGGATCACAGTTAAATGAGGCGCACAGATAAAGTTTTACAGTTCATCTGATGAAATTTAAGCGCCTATTATAAATGTACAATAATAGAGACATTTTACATAAAATGTACATAATAAAATAATTTGATATAAATTCCTTCTAGCAGTTCAATTTTGGTTTAAACAGATTTTTAAAATATAGTTCTTTGGCTTTCCGTATTTGTTCATTTTCCTCTTTTATTTTGTAAAAAAGAAATATTTAAAGATGTCCTTTGCCACAAGAATCAAAGTGTTCACTACATTGCGTGTTTCGTATGGTCGGATCCTTAATCTTAAGAATAACACCTCTGGTTATTCAAATCATAAGCTGGTTGGACGCATTTGATTGTACAAGTTCCCTGTGGTGTTACGGCTTGTTCAGCCTCTTTACCCCAAAGGGTAAGGAGGGTTGTCCTACCATCCATTGATAGCTGCAGCTCTCTTCTTTTCGAGCCACTGCTGACAACAGTCTCATCTCCGACCTAAATATTTTAAAATTTATTTCTTAATTTACACGTAAGAGAGAGAGGTATACTCAGAGAGAAAGAGAGAAAAAGACTCAGAGAGAGAAAAAAGAAAGAGTAATTTACTTACACTTCTCACTTGTACTGGGGAGAGAGAAATTCTCTCCCCATTTGGAAGAGCTGACGCCTAAACCAAGGAATATAGTTTAGGGTTGAAGAAATCTTCTTTAGATCTTTGATTATTTTCGTTCAGAACGAAAAATGTCTCCATGATCTATTTAAAAACATGTGAAATTGGTAAAGTTCATCCTGAATTTATTGTTTATTATTTATAAAGTTTTACAAAAAATATATAGTTATTTTCAAAATAAATCAGTGGACAAGGCATGCAAAATTATTACTTTTCAATCTTAAAAAGTCACATTAATTTTGGTTTAGTATTTGGAATTAAATTCTTATTGAGAGGTTATAAATTATTACAAAACCCTTCTGTGTTTGCCTTAGAAGAAATTGTCATACCCATTGGAGAACTTTCAATAATTTCGTCGAATTCTACATCGAACAAATAATCAATATTTAACCCTATTTCAGGAAAAAGATCAACAAGTGGCGGCATGCCAAGGTCACCCTTTTCATCCATAGCTGCGCTAAACATCAAAGCAGACGTTTCTTTTTATCATCTTGACGTAGAAAGTTATATTGATCAAAGCTCATAAAAGTTCTTGAATTGATAATTTTATTCAAAAAAAAGAAAAGATTATACTTTGTTTTATTTGCATGAAAATTGTGTATTGAATCATTTGAAGCTTTATTTATATTGTTATGGAATTCCCCTTTCGAAAGAAGTGCCCAGGAATTTGTATTCCTACGCACCTTGCAATGCATGCACCTTTGCGCGTCTTTCTCTGTGCATTTCAAATTTCTTCGCGTGAGTATAGACAAAATATGAATTTCAAATCAATTTCATAGTTGGCTTAGTAAAAAACACACCAAATGTAAATATTAAAATTTATTCTTAATAGATTGATTATCGGCCGCAGCAGCGGCCGATCTATTTGTGGTTGTGTTAGAAAGTGCACATGGGGAAATGAGACGTTATTTTTCATTAGATCAGTAAAATAATTCTTGATTGATAAAAAGTTAAAATCATGAGTAAAATATTTTTTTTAAAACTTCCTTTAAATTTAGAGCAGGTCACGTGCAGGGAGACAACTCGTGATATCTCCCTCACGCGCAGGGTGACAACTGTTATTTCCCTTCAGATGACAATGAAATAGCGTAAGCGATCATGCAGGGTTACAACTTTGTTGTCGCCCTTTGAAAAGAACTTTAGTGGTTTAAGCGAGATAACTCCTATTTATAAGTACATTCATGGCTAAATATGCGGGATCGGTATACATTAAATTCTAACGATGACGTCAAAGTTGTCTGTTGACATATTTTGAAAGTATGGAATAGACAAAATTGGACCGTGGTATTAAGATTGAAAAACTCACTGTCAGTGTCTTATATAATTTATACTGGAAGTTTTAAAATAATTTTTTTTCATGAGAATATAAACGTGATTCATGTAAGAAATCCATTCTACTCTGTAAATGTGCTCGGCTCTCTGTATACTTCTGAATACTTTGATTACTTCTTGTTTTTCATTTCTCTCCACCCCACCCCCAATTTTGCGTTTTATGCAAGTTACTACTGCAGTTTTAGATATAGATTTTCAATAATTGTTTTATATTTACCTAGTCCCGAAGATTTTATTTACCTGATGCATGATTAGCATTAATTCAAAGGGACAATTCAGAAAAATATACAACATTTTGTGGTTTGTTTTTTTTTTGTTCACGTAAACTTGATTTTGTATAGTCATCATCAGAGGTCGACGCAAGTTTTACTTCTTTAGCAAAAATCTAAATAATCGGTACTCCTGTTCAAATACACTAGTGTAAGGAATATATTAAGGATATATCCTAGAGAGAAATAGAAAGATCAATAGCATTTTATCAAAATAAATTGAAAAAACCTTTTATTTCGAAAATCAATTATCACATTCATTTGCCATACATGTGTTTTTTTTCTCATTAGAAATTTCAATGAAATTGCGTCATTTATTTTCCATTTAAATTCTGGACGAAAAATGGTCATATCAAACTGATCATGATTACCCCTTTCGCTGTAATACATTGAATTCATGATGGGTTTTTTTTTTAAATTATGAAATATTGAAAGTTATTCCGGTGTGTTATAAAAAGTCAATACTGAACAAATAAAAAAGAAAAAATGAATAAAATAAAAATTTCGGAATACAATTAAAGCAAAAACAAATGGTGCTTTTAGTTAAGTAGCAGAATGTAAAAATCTGCATTTAGAAATTTGCAAAAAATACATCGAACACAGAAAACAAAACGAAATAGGAAATATATTCTAATTTGTTCATACGCAACAAAATAAAAAAAATAAACTTGACAATATTAAATCACGGAATTAAAAATCAGTCAATCAATCTAAAGGCCTAAAGAGTGAAGTGATAAGCTGTAAACTCGGAACGTTTTTCACGGTTTGGCTTGCACGTACCTGTTATTATGACGCCATGTATGCAAAATGACGTTGATTCTAACCGTTGCTGCTGAATGGACAAGTATTACCTCCATATAATGAATTTATTTTAGTATGAAAATATGCATTTGAAATGAAATCGTGTTCATTGAGCATAATCATTAGTAATAATACCGGTACTATAAGGTACAACTCATTTATTTCGAAAATTAATGGCGTCATCGCTTGTATGAAATTACTTTGATTATCCATATATTTGCCTGAAATTTTCATGATGTTTTATGAATAAGCCATAAAAACTTAAAAGCCATATATGGCGTAACTGATCAGATATATATATTTTTGAAAACCACAAAATCAGGTAAAGAAATATAAAAAATACATTTAAATTAAAACTTTTCATAAAATTCTGAACACGGAGAACACCTCGTTTCAACTAATAATACGATTTTATCTTCTCTGTAATGTGTTGAATATTAATGAGATCCGCCATGTTTAATACCACTGCGCATGACCGCGGGAAATTGCAGCATGGAAGCCACGATGGAAGAAGAGGTAAGTTTACGCTATTGTTTATGTAATAAAACCATGATTATATCTCGTAATATTGGAGTATTCGGTGGAATTCTATATCTGGGACATTATAATCTTGATAATGATTCAAATTAAAGGATATTTCTGTTATTTACATTGCCAAAACGTACGAAACATAATTAGTGACAGATAAAGGGGCCCATAAGGGGGTATAGTTTTCCCTGTACACCTATTAAAAAGGAAATTCAATGTGAAAATGATGAATATCGATAACACAATGACTTTTAAGACTTTCAAAGACATATTCCCAACATTTTTTATTGTCATTTGTTTATTTTTACGGGAGGCATTCGTTATTTCGTTTGTTTCGGTAATCGCCATACACAATCGTGTTGCGTAATAATGGAAAAGCACCCGTATTGTCATCTAGTAATATACGCATGTAAGTGTATCATAGTCCTTCTTTAAAAAAAAGTTGAATATATATCTCTCAGAATAATTAACTTGTTTTCATAAAATTTTACAAATACCAGCTGAATTTGGCAATGCTTTATAATTTATAGAATTGAAAATGATATGTTCCCATTTATTAACATTTTAGATTTCTAGTAGTGAAGGTTCAAGCCCTGTCAGACAACAAGGTTTACGCCCTAGAGCAGAGATTGTGTCGACATCGTCAATCCCAACATCAAGCCCCACAAGAAGGGGAAGAGGAAGGGCCCGGGGTGCCAGAGGAAGGGGTAACGTGCAAAGAAGTAGACACAGAGGGGATGTGGCTGCAGATGCTGTCCTAGAACGTCAGAGGGTGTTTGAGGTATTAAATACTAGCTACCATTTTAAAATTTATCAAGCTCCAGTATTTTAAGATTTATAGTATTTTGTTATGGGGAATGTGTAATTATTTTTCATCTCTGGTATCTTTAGGCACGCATTGAATAAATGAGTGACCAGGAAAGAAAAGACCTTCTGTTAACAACAGGGAGAAATCACCCCAGTTTATTTCTTGGTGTTATGGACAGGATACCACATGGTGGTTACCATCCTCAACCTGGTGGAAATTCCCCTGAATGGTGTACCATGAAATGCAGAGAAATGCCAACACAAGTTGAACGACTATGCTGTGGAAGGCCACCAAACAACTGTCGATCTGACTTGCCGGTACATATACATTTCCTTTAATTTGCTATGTGCATTAATGAATTAAAAAAATGATTTTTTTTTTGTATTTTATAGTCTCTCTATTTTATGCAGAACATAATTTTATTTTAAAAACAGAACACGTTTACGAAGAACTTCTCGGAATTTCAAACACTATGGAACTATATCCAATTGGAGTTGGATTTGAAAAACTTTCTATGGATATTGGTCACGTAACGGACTAAATACTGACGAACAGATAACAAAATCTTTAATATATTTGAGAAATATGTTATCAATATTTTCTCAATGTAAGTTATTCATTGAAAAGAAGCTTCTCTGACGTATGTAAATATATACTTTATTAACTATCCGCAAGAAGAACATCTTTCTCCAACCCTTGAATTCTCGGATATGGACGATCAAAGTGTACAATTCCAGAAGTATCTAGACCCGGCAAGCCCACACCAGCCCAACATTTGGAGACATCAGAAAAGACATCTCCACCAGTGAGGACTATCCTCAAACAGGAAAATCAGCACCATGCAAGACAATAAAACCAGAATCCACAGTTACCCACTCCGCGTTTATCCCTATTACATCACCAAAAGAATCAGAGAGTATCACCCCATCACACAACTTCGCCTTAACCATCATCTCCTTAAGAAATACCCATCAAGAAAACGAAGCATTCACAGGCGTAGAAGATTCTATCTCAACCGGACTAAAGTGAGCAATCAATATAACGTTCATGAAAAATAACATACAATATCATTAACTGAATACCTGCATGGGAAGAAAAGTTTTGGGCTCTGAAAAGGGAGATGTGACAAAAACATTTTGACAGTTATTGATTTCCACCGAAACCAAAATCCACAAGAAAGAAGAACATGGTAGTTGTATGTTGATTGAAAAAAGAATGTACAGTTGGTTTTATTATAAAACGTACGAAAAACATTTACGTGAAATTGTACTCCACATGTCTTGGATATATATTCGTGATAGGAGGTGCCATCATATACTGTCAAGAATCTTGATGTTTTTTGATCTTACGAATTTAAAATTGCAATAAACAAAGTTAAAGTCAACGTTTTGTTACTTTGTATATATTTACGTATTATGATGTCCAGACTTCCATTGATCGACTTGGAAGAAAAAAACTTAGCTATAATTTGACAAAGGCTTCATAATTCAATATCAGTGATTATCAGTCTAAAATCAGATTTAATATATCCTAAAAATGAAAATTCTAGTCTCAAATTAAATATATGTTCATTGAAATTTTCCATAGAGAACTTGAGTGAAAAAGATATCAATTTTTACACAGGGTTTTCTATCCGAGCTGTTTTTAATGAAGTGTTAAATTTTGTAGATCCTGGTTTAAATGGAGAGAATATAAATCTCAATACAAGTAGTGTTGATGAAAATCTATGCAATGCGAAGAGTGGAAGACCCAGTAAACTTTCCCCAGAAAACCAGTTTTTAATGTTTCTCGGTAGGGTAAAAGTAGGTTTATTCGAACATGATCTAGCAAACAGATTTGGTGTTTCAATTAGCACTGTTAGCAATGTTTTAATCTCTTGGGCCAATTACTGTTACTTACGTTTGGGAACTTTGAATATTTGGCCGAGTTAGAAGCAAGTCCTTCATTTCATGCCTCCATCCTTTAAGGGAAAGTACCCTACAACAAGGGTCATTATAGATTGCACAGAAATAAAAGTAGAAATGTCCTCATCCTTACTTTTAAAATCACAAACGTACAGCAATTATAAGATTGCTAATACGTTGAAAGGTTTGGTCGGTATTTCACCCTCAGGAAGTGTTAGCTTTGTTAGTCAGTTATTTACAGGATGTATTTCTGACAGAGAAATAACAGAACTTCTGGGTTTCTTAAACTTCCTTTTCAAAAGGGAGATAGTGTTATGGCCGACAAAGGCTTTGACATTCAGGACTTATTAGATCCTTTACATGTAAAACTGAATATTCCACCTTTTTTAGGCATGTATGATCAAATGACAGGTGTTGATGTTTTTACAACCCAGACCATTGCTGCTGAAAGAATTCATGTAGAAAGAGCTATAAACAAAATTAAATCATTTCAAAGTTATCCCTCTTAGTTTAATGGGATCCATTAACCAAATTTGGACAGTGTGTGCACTTCTTACTCTTTTTCAAGAACCTATTATTTCTGTATCATAAATACAATTATGCAAACTTGAGACTGGAGCATGTTTGCGCATATATGCAATAAAGTTTGTCTAATCTAGATACCACTGGCTCCATTCAATTAGCTGATAAGCAACACTCTGGATTATAGTTAACAAGGTTCTTACATGTCTAAACAACTGAACTTCATTTATGCATGAATTAACGAAAAACCAACTAATATCAGGATTAGACATTTTTTACTGTATTGATATGAATTTGTTATAACAGTTTAAATAATACCAGTACATGTTTTTGTAATTTAATATAGTGTAAAAATGTTTTGTGTTATTATTCCTTGTAATGACAAAACAAGTTGGCATGTTGCAGAAAATATTGTTATACATTTACTTATTAAATAATAAATAAATATAAATATCATTATTAAATAATGAATGAATATAATTATCATACAAGATCATTTATTGCAATTTCAAACTTGGAATGCATTTAAAGGCTGCATGCAGAGACAGAGCACAGGGACAATTTGTGAAACATAGAAATCATGTAATTTGTTAACCATACTATAGTTGTCCAGTAATTTTTATCTGAAAAAAAAATGCGTTCAATAATCATTCCTGTGTTGGTGTAAACAACAAAATCACACCAGTTTGCACCGCATATTCCTAGCTGACCTTGTACTTGACTGTAGTAGTGGTGATTTCTTTTCAAGCATGGCAAATTATGGTCATTCAGTTCACAGCAGAATGTTGGGTCATTGCATGCATCAAATGGAGATATGTTCCTATGCTTATAAGCACACTTGATTTCCAACAGACCTAGTCCATACTTTGAGTCGAACACTTTACCGTCTGGAGAAGCTCCTGACCAACACAGGATAGGGTTAACAAAAAGACCACTGCTGTAGACATGCAAAGGGTTCCTTGCTCTTTCCATATATTGGTTGTATTTTGCTTAAGCCCTCCCTTCGTTATCTATGCCATACTTTACTGATGGAATACTTGATAGGTCCTTTTTTCAATTATCGTATTTTTAATAAATTTTTCATTATTTTTGGTTTTCCTTTTCATTACAAATCCAAATTTACTAGCTGTTAACCTATTCTTGCGCTCATTCAACCATCTCTCGGATGAACTTTGTTCTCTTGTACTTTTTACTAATTCTGTTGCTTCTGAATTAGTTAATTTTAGGTTCAGGTCATCTTTGACATCAGCGGAAACTTTCAGTTCACATGTGTCTTCCCATGGGAATGAAGCTGGTTCATCTGGGGGGTCATCCTTACATTCTTGTAGAGTAGCACAGTCAATATTCTCCACAACATTGAAATTTGGTTCTGTAATTGACAGTTGGTAACTCAAAACACTGTCAATTGCAACGGGGTGTCACAATCTAGTGTTGACTTTTTCCTCAGTATTGGTATTAAAAACTGAGAACAATAACACATTTTCTCCCAAGTTTTTTAGTCCCATTGCTAACTCTTTTCCATCTGGATATTTTATGTCAGATCGGGTTGCCTGATATAATGTAGACTTAATTCCTGTAGACTGTGATCCATATTTCGGTTTCACAACTCGACACTCCATTATAGGTTCTGATGAAATTCCAGCGGTTCGACACTTAGACCATTCTGCTGGCTTCTGTGTACAGGTTTCATTTAAAGGGAATTCAACTAACTTGATCTTTATAACATGATCAATTGTGTACAACAAAGCAAACACATGATTGCAATGGCCAGTTATACCAGCAACACAAGAGCACTTTCCAGACTCAACAGACCCAGATTTTAAGTTAAGTTGTACAGATAGTGAATGGGGTTGTTCATTTTTCTTCTGGAAACGGTAACATTTTGCTTTTACATACACAGAATCATTTTCTTTCATGCATGTGACATTATGCACATAGCCATCCCCAAAAAACTTGTAACCCTTCTCAACAGATTTTTCTACATACTGCATTTTTCCTGAGGATTTCGCATGCTTCGTAATCATTATTTGTGAGAAGGTTTCTGGTAGAAGCAATGTGCTTCTACTCCAGCCATCAATTTTTGTTAAGATATCTAGATCTACTTTGTGCCTGTCCCCTTTTTCTTCTTTGTTTGCATTTTTACTTGTTACATATTTACACTTTGAACATTTTATTTTTTTCTGCAAGAGATGACATTGTCCAGGGTCTGGGTCAGTCACAGTGAATGGGGTGCATTTTGATTAAGACCTAACGCGATTGCACAGCTGTGATTTATTTTCTGACTTTTTTACACGGAAACCCCAACATTTCAGCCACCATTCTAGTTCCGATTTTTTGCAGTTTTCTGGTTCTTTAGGTAATACGGACCCCGGAATATGAGATTCCAATTCTCCTCCCTAGAAACCAGAAGAATTAGATTACTGGCATTAGAAACATTTAAAATCATTAATAAAAAGAGCCAACTTTTTCTTCAAGACTGGTCACAGTAAAAAAAAAACTCATGTAATTTTAGGTATTCTAATGTGGCAGATTCTCTCAGACCCAAAACTAATTATAATAAATAAATAATAATAACAAGTTAAATTGATGCAAAGCATCAAATCGGCCGCAAACAAAATTTAGCAGCAAAAAAAATTCTTCAGCGAGATGAGCTGCAAGTCAAAGATTTCGTAACTGTTTTCTGTTGATTAAACGCATGTCCACGAATGACAACCGCATCAACATTAAAGAAAATCATCACTTTAGCGAAGAGAACTGTGGCAACTAAATAAATAAATGCCTTAGAGTCCAGAAATAGGTGCTGAAGTGGGAGGGGGTATTTTTTCCAAGATGTCAGCTTGCGTCCCTTTGAGAGTTTATAATGTATATTAGGTGTAGTACTTTTTTTAAAACATTATTTTTCTCGCCTGATCATGTCAGAATCTTTATTTAAGCAATTTTTTGAGTGTATTTAATGTAGGTACAAATTTTTGAAAAATTATTTTACATTTATCAATCCGGAAGACAGCCCCTATGTCATCGACGTATAAAAAAAAAATAAGACAATTGTGAATGATGAGAATGAATTGAAAATGATGATGTAGGTAGCTCACGATAAACCACGTGCTGATACCCTGGATCTTTGTCACATGATAATGCCCATGGCTTATGCAGAGTAGGCTCTGCTGCAAGCTGCGGTACAAAATGTTGGGGAAATATCTCTGCCGCTTTAGAGCATATTCAAAACAATATTTTTACTGAGTTGAATATTCATCATGCACTTTTATCAGGTCAACATTTTCCGGAAAATCATTACAATTTTCTTTCATATCTTACACACTCCCAGACCGGGGAGTATCTATTGTACACTCTTTTTATATAACCATAAATTATCAATTATCTGACGAGAAATGATAATGAAATTGAAATATAATAACAACAATTAATGTTAATTTTAAAGAAAGTTTTTAAAAAATATTTTACTCATGATTTTTACTTTTCATCAATCAAGAATTATTTAACTGAACTAATGAAAATTACGTCTCATTTCCCCATGTGCACTTTCTAACACAACCACAAATAGATCGGCCGCTGCTGCGGCCGATAATTAGTATGTGCAATTTTTCACTAAGAAATTATAATAAATCTTCATTTGCCATTAGCATGAAACGTATGGAAAAAAAATATTGGAATTTTTTTAGCGGCAGAGCTGCATTTAGGTAATGGTTCAGCTACCTCGGGGAACGAAGCTCAATTTTCCCATCTGCATCAGTGTTGGCACATAGTGCAACATGCACCGATAAAATTTCTAGAAGAGTACGCAAGGTTTTGAATCGTAAGGAACACACGACAGAAATCAGGCTATCACTGGACAAACCCAACATCAGATTTGCTTTGAACACAATTGCAAATTCTGTAGAATTAGGAATGGCCTGGATGAACATTTATATACTGGACCACAATTCGGGAAGTGTCTAAGTTGTATATTATGTAACATCAGAAGTGCCAAATTGTTTATCATGTTGTGACATGTTTCATTCTGAGACACCCGATTCAAAGAAGAAGAAAATACTGTATGACCTTTGTGATGAAAACGGTACTTTGAGAAATGGTATTGCTTCCAGTGCCCTTGGAATGGGCATAGACATAGGAAAAGCAAACGGTGTGATTCTGTATGGATCTCCAAAGCAGTTAGTGGAGGTCATTCAGGAAATCGGACGGGGTGCGATGGAACCCCAGGACTTCCCTTGCTCTGTATATTTATTATAATTTAAGTCAAGCGGAACAAGAGTTGAGGGATGTGTTTATTTCAGAACGTTGCAGGAGAAATGTAATTCTGAAACCTTTCTGTGAATGAAAGTGAACTTGTTTAATCATAATATCCACACCATATATGCTGTGTCATATGTGCGTCATTGTGCACCATTACATTCCTCCCTTCTTAAATGGTCTTCGCCCTCGAGGACACATGTACAACCCAAGTTCTTATTAGCCCCTGGCAGGACTTTCACCTGTAATTCCAGGGGTGGTCAAAGGCACCAAATCTTTACAGGAAAGGACAAAATGCATGGGTGGACCGAAAATCGAACCCGGGACCCCTGTATCTCTAGTCAGTTGCTCTAACCAAAAAAAAAAACCCAACTAATTTTCTGTGCACTTTACACAAAAAGACAACCCAATATTCTTTAACCTCCACATTTTAGTTATATAAATGTCGATGGATTAAGAAGCAACGTCTTGAAGTATAAATTTCAGTTTTCAGACATAAGGCGTACAGCTGGTGGCTGAAATTTATTAATGAAATAAAGAAGACAATGGGTTCAAAAGCCAAGTTAAGAATGTACGAAAGAAACAGGCATTGTAGTTGCTAACATTTGTGAAGAAGAAATGAAGAATAAATGATTTTTTTTTAAAGTGAAAGACCACTCTTGACTAAGGGGCTTGTAAAAAATCACTAATGTCTGGTCTTTTTTGTGTGTTCTTAAAAGCAAATTCGAATTCAGTCGATGGCGCGATAGTGATGATGCGATGCTATATCGTGTCTATCGCACAATCGCAGCATCGCTATCGTGCTATCGCTTTATCACTTAATCGTACCATCGCCATCGCTTCATCGTTATCGCACCATCGCTTCATCGTCATCGCACTATCGCGTCATCGTACCATCGACTCAAATTTCGATGGTGCGATGATGCGATAGTGAACTGCGTGGCCCTATCAAGATTCCATATTTTTCAGATTTTTTCTTGGAATGAAATACCATTACCTGGGCGGTTTCATCAACCATCGAATTGAAGATTTGTTGCTTCACGAAAATGTTGCTACTTTCTACGAGTATGCTTGATACAGAAATATAATGTAATCCACAAAACGAAACTGATCTTCAACTAATAGTTGACTAACAAGTTTAAGGTATTAAAACAAACCGATTGGATGTCAAAATTGAAAATAAAAGTTTCACATTTAAAAATCAAAATCAACCATTTAAATTTTTGATCATGCAACATAATGCAGCATCTTCTGCAATAAAGTCGGCATCGCTTGACATGGATCCAAGGTATCACCATCGCGAGCACGCGCTGCTTTTTTTTCTTAGCTTGGTTGAAGGAAACGCATCAAGTTGTAAGAAGTGTGTTAGCAAACTAGCATCAAGGTTGTCAGATATTTGCACCTTTTAATGGAGTACAATATACGGCAATTACACTGTTTCAATATCCCCCAGTTAGACTTCACGTCCGATTTTTCAAGTGGTGTTACTAAAACGCCGAACGGAGAACGGAACGGAAAATTTTTGTCAAGCAAAAAACATAGATTCGATATAAACAGGTCGGAGAGAATACTCGAAATCGGGTATTATCCGGTTCCAACGCCAATGATAAAGAAAGGAAATGGCTACGATTTTTATGAATTTTTTTTATGTCCGATGAGGAATTATATTCCCAAAAAGTAAGACAGAATTTCCAAGGCAATTGAACACTCCATTATTTCAGATTACACATCTGAACATAAACATGTTCATAAACGTAAAAACTATGAGAAATGTGAAAACTTGACTTTGTAATTCATATATCAATATGACTGTACCTTGATCTATATTGAGAAATTCAATGCATTTCAATTTCATGAAAAGATGTACACATTTGACTTTATTTATAACCCCCCCCCCTTCAATAAACACGAAATATCCTATTCATATGACTTCTCACTCTCAATTTTCACAAAATGCATAAAATAAAGGTAAAGAATAGTATATTTTTTATCGATTAAAATGCAACCAAAAAATTTACGGTGTCTTTGAATTGAACATTTCATGCTAAATTGACATAAAAAAGATACTTCTCTTCAATTAGCTATTTTCAAACTCTTTTCCCGTGCGTATTTATTTCATCTTATTTTATTTTCTTCTTTATAATAACGTTGGAATTCTATAATGTTAGAGATATACAATTACAACTCGCTTATACTGTACTCTCTAACTGTTAGGAGTAATTTATTTTTCACGAGAAAGGGACGCCATACCTTTTTCAGTAAAAATACATAACACGGTGTTAGTCGCTTAATTTCTTTAAAATTTCACGTTTTGTGAATAGTGCACAAATTAGAACATTCAGTATATGGAATACTTTATGCTGAATGCTGACTGACGTTTTTCATACCAATTGTTAGTCCATTATTTATACACTGAATTGACCACGGATTTTTTTCCGTTTTATCCTGATTATGACAACGAGCACACGGCGGGTGTGACCGGTCAGCAGGGGATGCTTACTCCTCCATGGCACCTGATCCCACCTCTGATGTTTCGGGGGTCCGTGTTTGCTCTGCTCTTATTTTGTATATTTGTTTAATTAACGTTGAGATTGAATACTGTTCGTTATTTCCATATCCATCTTTAATGGGAAATAAAGACAAACGAAGTGTAGTTATTTGTTTTTAGAAATTATATTGAAAAATGATAACGCCACTGTGTCCTCTTTGTTACCCCAGCAGTGTTTGTTGTGTGATTTTAAAGTTATTTGAGAACCTTATGAATTAGGTTTAATAAAAATAAATCCACAAGATACTGATGTACAAGTAACAGTTACTGGCATAATGCGCCGTTGCTTTATTCTTTAGTTTTTATAGAAAATACGCGATTTCACGGATAATACCCGATTTCGAGTATTCTCTCCAACCTGATAAAGGGTAAAGATAAAAGAGTAATATTCCTGTTGTAAAGTCATTTCAAATAAAAAAAATATTGTAAAGCATTATATAATCATGAGTCCTAAACACCTTCCGTAGAAACAAATGGTACTGAAAGAAATTTGCCCCCCCCCCCCCCCCCCTTCCACGTTGTAGGATTTTCGTGTTTGGGAAATTGAAGACAAAAAATACAAGATAAGTGTAAAAATCATAACAGTTTCTCTGATTTTCTTTTCAGTATTTCGCCTATAGTTTTTAAACCTAAAAATCAATTTGCAATTAGAAAATGCATTGCAGATATTCCATTTCGCTTTATCTGCAAAAATACTGGCGATTACCCTATGTTATTTGATTAACTTTAATCTTAAACTTTAAAGGAATACTGTGGACAAATCTACAGAATGATTCTGGATTAAGATATACCTTTATGAGTATTTTTGATTACTAAACTGCTAATTTTTAAACCGAAGGATCGGACTACCTTATATTGCCCTTTATAAATAAACTAATTAAGTACAACTAATTGAGTACATAATTATGATGAGCAATAGTATCTCTACATATAAATGTTGAATTTTATGGTCCCAGGGTCAGGGGTTCTGGTGTTAAGGCGGGCTCTATTGATTATATAGTGATATGGGTCAGGGATACCAAAATGTGGAGGGAAGGCTCTACTTATATACTGAAAATAAATTGTTAAAAATCTGCTCCTTGGTATTCATCAAACATTTTTGATAAGCAAATGTGCCCTTTAAAATATTGTGAAATGTGTAGACTTAGGATCAGGGGATGCAAAACAATAGTAGTTCGGAAACATTTTTTAAGTTTTCATTCTCATAGTGGCAATATATGCAATGTATACGCCAATAAAGATACTACTTCTTTATGTTACTAGCTGTATCTAAATTCACTATTTCAATAAGAT
>PRKT01000662.1:9228-22274 GCA_003671525.1 Saccostrea glomerata
AAGATACCACAGAGTCCAACACATCTGCTTCATACTTGGATATTTTACTTGAAAAAGACACAAATGGTAATCTAACAACCAAGCTATATGATAAACGTGATGACTTTAACTTTTCTATCGTCAACTTCCCTTACTTATGCAGCAATATACCTTCATCACCTGCATACGGAGTTTTTATATCTCAGTTGATTCGATACGTAAGAGCATGCTCTACGTATGAACAATTTGTTAAACGAGTTAAATTATTGACACGCAAGTTGAAGAAACAAGAATATCAACAGTCTCGTTTAAAGTCATCATTTCGTAAATTCTATGGTCGATACAATGACCTTGTCAGCAAATACAATTTATCATTGAATGAAATGCTGACTGACGTTTTTTATAACAATTGTTAGTCCATTATTTATACACTGAATTGACCACGGATTTTTTCCGTTATTTCCTGATTATGACAACGAGCACACGGCGGGTGTGACCGGTCGGCAGGGGATGCTCACTCCTCCATGGCACCTGATCCCACCTCTGATGTTTCGGAGGTCCGTATTTGCTCTGCTCTTATTTTGTACATTTGTTTAATGGACGTTGAGATTGAATACTGTTCGTTATTTCCATATCCTTCTTACATCACAGGTTCCAATCTCATTGCTAAATGCTTCAGACGGGTTTCCCCAATGAGACCGCATACACCGAGATTCAGTGTCAAAAGGATCCCTTACTTCTCAAAGGCAATAAGTGCTGAGTACAAGTCTATATTTGCAGCTTACTATCCCAAGTGATGGCATCATCAAATGACTGGAAAATGTTTGATAGGCCAATAATCAAACAAACCATTCCAGTACGATCAGATGTGGAGGCCAGGGGTGGGGGCAAGAGCTCGAGAGTATACAGACGAGAACGAGAAGGTGCTTGCGGAGACATTGAGGATTTAGAACTGACGGAGGCAGGGTACAATCTGAGAAGTGGAAAAAAATGAAATGGTAATTATTTCGTTATATTAAGACTTCACTTTATACGTACTGTATGTACACATACAATTTAGTTTATTCATGTGATTTAACTTTGAGATTTTTTTTAATACTTCAGGATACTGATGAAGTAACCTAGTGGAATAACCCGCCCCTTCCCTTTCCATACACTTACAGGGAGTAAGCGTACATTGTGTATATGGACAGCGCCACGTTGACTTGCAGGAAGCAAGTGCGAGATATGCAAAAAAAATATGTTATGTCTTTTCCTAAAAAAATTACAAGTCTAACCAACTTTGTACTTTTTTTATATCTTAATTATTTTTACCCTACTCGAAGATTAATAACTTTCATGTCAACATGCAGACATGACATAAAAGTTAAATGGTATTGGTATATTTTTATTAACGTAAAAACAAAACCATATCAGTATCTCCTTTTACAGTCAGAAAAGTATTTCAGGTCACTGATCTGTGAGTCGGTACTCGCCTTTTGATACATATTGAATGTATTATTGTTTAATTAGTTACTCGAGCATAACACAGAAATCGTCTGTCCCTTACTTTGCAATAGCCTTTGTGTATTCCCATTGGGGTGTGTGTTCCAGAATTTTCTTTTTGACAAGCAAAAAAAAAAACTATTATATTGTACAAACGCCAAACATCTTTTTCGAAGAAAAGGTAAATCAAGTAACAAAAAAATATTATATTGTACAAACGCCAAATATCTATTTCGAAGAAAAAATAAATCAAGAGAAAAAACGGGGAGGGGGGGGGGGGGGGGGGGGGGGGGGCGCACGCCAAGTGCGCTGGCATTGGATCCGACTATGGTTAATAGGTTAAACGTGTTCAACAGATATAATTCTGTGCATTTTCTTTCTGTGAAAAAGTAAAAAAAAATTCATTAGGAATGGTTTTTTGTTATATTCTTAACCTGTGCTATTAATTGCTAGAATTTTCACAATTAAAATTCAAAAGTTTTTAAAAACGAAAAATTACGTGACCTGAGTTAATGTAATTCATTTATAGATGATGCGATATTTAAGGGTACTGAAGTATAAAGTCTGTCAGATGATTCGTCCCTTTTACATTCGGAATAGGTATCTTTCAAATCACTTAAACGCCCTTTGATTCACCTTGGATTTATTATTGTTCTGTAAGTTACTAGAGCTTAGCGGAGATGCTACCCTAGCAAAAATTTACTATAGTTAACTATAGTTTTCTATAGTTAACTATAGTGAAAACTTTGACACTTTGATTTACTATGGAACTTTGCTCTAGAACTTTTTTGAAGATTTAAAGCCTTAATATATCTTAAATTACATAATAATGATATACTTTCTATTAAAATATGTAAATATACAATGAATACTTCATTTTAATTCCAGAAAAATATTTGTAGGAAGTTTAAAATATCAAATATATCGATTTGAAAATCATAGTAAAAATACTTTGATTTACTATGTGAAAACTTTGATTTACTATAGTTAACTATAGTTAACTATAGTAAACTATAGTTAACTATAGTTAACTATAGTACTTTTTTGTTAGGGTATGTCTCTTATTTTGAAATACCCACTGTGTACTCCCAGCGTAATTTATAGGTTAAACCCGCATTCATTAAAACCACCAGTGATGATAAAAGATTTACGAGTGTTATATGACATGATGATTTATTATATCAATGTAACCTGAGTTAATGTGTACTCGCAAAGTAAACCTAATCTAGATCAAATACAACGTGAGGGTACTGAACTATACGACATTGGAGTTGCCTCTTTATTTTACCTCATTCATACTTATAAATTCGGTCACCGTCACGGTTACCTTTATCGTCCTTGTGTTGTTCATCATAATAGATTCACCCTCTTCGTTATAAGGTTTCTAACAATAGATCCACTATCCCCCCTCCCCACTGTATGACGTTACGTTATACATTGTTTACCTCTCGTATGTATGTAAGAAATTAGGTCATACATGTCTCCATTGTTTTCTTATAAAAATAGATTCCATTATTCTCCATTGTCCTCTGACAACAATAGATTCTATTGTTAACCCCCGGTGTATAGCCGTCCTTACTACTGATGATTACACATGAGTTTCATCTTTCCTGGCCCAGCGGTTCTGGAGAAGAAGATTTTTTTTAAAAATGCCATTAATTTTTAACAAATTCATGATTATCACCCCTTGGAAAAGGACGTGGCCCTACATATGAACAAACTTGAATCCCCTTTACCCAAGGATGCTTTGTGCCAAGTTTGGTTGAAATTGTCCCAGTGGTTCTTGAGAAGAAGATGAAAATGTGAAAAGTTAACAACGACAACAACGACGACAACAGACAACGGACAAATTGTGATCAGAAAATCTCACTTGAGCCTTTGGCTCAGGTGAGCTAAAAAGGGAAAAGTTCTTGTAAATGAATGATATCGGTACCAGTTGAACAAGAAAAAGCTGGCAACTTATCATTGGAGATGCTGGAGGAAGAAATGTCGAGCAACAATCTCTACCAATGCTTTCAACCTGGATGCTGAAGGTTTACCACAAATCGAAATAAAATCGGTAAATATGAATTTTATCTATATGTGCAAACTCAATGATTCATAATTATTTATGACAGTATTCCGTTAATACGGAAGTTAAGCAAACCAACGTGTAAGCGTTCGTGTAGATAGCGTTGTTCACTGGAATATTGTGCATCACCTCCTCAAGTTTGCTTATGATTGATTTCTACACGTATAAGTGTAGATTGCTAGGGCAAGCACGTCAGATAGGGGGGGGGGGGGTCTGGCCGCCACATTTTTCCCCAAACAAAACAGTACGTCAAAATTACGAATCCTTATAAATATAATACCTGGTACACGAACAAAAAAATACTATAGTTAACTATAGTGATATCTTTGACACTTTGATTTACTATAGTGATAACGTTGACACTTTGACGAAAACTTTGACACTTTGAAAAACTTTCGCGAAAACTTTGACACATTGAAAAACTTTCGCGAAAACTTTGACACTTTGAAAAACTTTGACGAAAACTTTGACATTTTGAAAAACTTTGGCGAAAACTTTGACACTTTAAAAAACTTTGACGAAAACTTTGACACTTTGATAGACTATAGTTAACTATAGTTTTTTTTAGGGTAGATAAGGCTAACCCTGTTAAAAATGTTCGATTTTAAGGACAGATGGAACAAACAATTTTTTTCTTTAAAAAAATTTTTAATATCACGCCACAAGTTTAGAAATGTGGATGGTTCTTAGAATTTTTTCTCCTAAGAACTGGAATATGAAAAAGACTTGGAAAATATTACTAATGTTTCTATGAAGAAAAAAAACAAAGATAGAAAAATCTCATTCAAAAAAGCCTAAAGGTTTGTCACGTGGTCAAGCTGGCTTTCTCCAAGAATCACACAAGTTCAATAAGTTTAATAAATTTATTTACAAAACAAATAATAATAATAACAAAAACCTCACACCATCTACCGCACTCTGATCCACACCCCTTACTCACTATTAAACAGTTATCAAAAAACAGTTATCTTGTTAACCAATTAACAATCAAACACACTTTTACCCCAGGTATATCTCTCAGATATCAATGTTTCAATTATTGAATTAATGCCAAATGTTTCCCAACGTAGTGATCGTCTCCGTATCATCGATCATCATCCTAATCGTCATCATCATGATCATCATATAAATAAAACCATGTCAGGTTTGCCACTAGTGTTCATCTATAACTATCACAACGTTACACGTGGTTTGACTTATCTGTGTCTGTCCACCGTCACCGAGTCTTGATCACACACACAGCATCCTTCCGGGTTTTAGTCCTGGAACCTTCCGCTGTGTCACCACGATCAGACGATCCCCTCAGCTTAGTGCATGTACCCAATATCCAGTACCAATATCCTCGAGGCTACAATGGTGCATATTAATAAATCATATCTACTAGAAGTGTGGTTTGGAGTGTCGGGTCCTAAGAAATCTCTTACAAGTTTGGTTGATTGATGTCGCTAATTTTCACATAATGTGTTATTTTAATCTTTTGTATTTTCTTCCGAGTCGTAAAAAATTCTGAGAATCCAAATTAAATTGTGATATCTTTATAACGCAATTGACTTAGATTTTGTAATTTACGGAAAAGTTTAATTTAAAATGTTTCAACGATTGATTTATTATGCAACTACCGGATATAAACCTATTAGTCAATTGATAGCCGCGTTTTTTTTTTATATTTCCAGCAAATTTTATCAACTAATGTAGTTGTACAGATGAAAAGAAATTCAAGCAATTCAACATTTTCTCATTATGATATATACTGATTAACTACCTTGAAAATGGTGTTTTGGGTAGAGTTATACATTGTACGCTCGTTGACCTTTGAACTCGTTGGTTGCTTTGATGGCAAGGATTTGATTCAGATGTCCAGTTGATGTGGATAGCTCTTCTGCTTTTCTGCCCCAAAGGGTAAGCAAGGCAGATCTGCCATCCATAACTACCTTAATCTCTCTCCGTGTAAGGTTGGTGGACGTGTCCCAGATCTACCAACAAAAAAGTTAAAATATCGTATATATGATTGATTGATTGTATAGTGTTTAACGTCCCTCTCCAGACTATTTCACTGATATGGAGACGTCAGCATTGCCGGTGAAGGGCTGCAAATTTAGGCCTATGCTTGGCACTCAGGGCCATTGAGCAGGGAGGGATCTTTATTGTGCCACACCTGCTGTGACACGGGGCCTCGGTTTATACGGTCTAATCCAAAGGACCGCCCCATTTAGTCGCCTTTTACGACAAGCAAGGGGTACTGAGGACCTATTCTAACCCGGATCTTCACGGGGCTCATATATATGAATTATAATTTAAAATAATTAACTAGTTTTGAGATTGCATCATAATCGTTTATAATTACAGATCCCGTAATCCCAAAAAAGTTTTAGGAGAATTTCTTCTCTTTCCAGCATTAGTCAACCAACTACCTTTCACTCGCTAATACTAAACACATTCTGTAATCAGTTTGTATGTTTTATTCGCTTTGGAACTCTTTATCTTCTTCTGTACAGACGATAAAATGGCTTGAAGTGAATTTCAGTAATTCAACAAATAATTTTAATCGAGCGATTTTTTCGCCTGTAGAGACGACATTTAAAGTTTGTTGCAAGGTGGATAAAATACAAAATTGGTTACAGAATGTGAATTGAGTTAGAGAGTGATTGACCAATGCTGGAAAGTAAAGAAATTGTCCACAAAAAACCGCTAAAAATCCGTAAATTGTACCTTCTTGCATTTCGGGATTTGTATCCTCATGGTAAAAGACTAATATATAAAACCATAGAGATACAGTTCTGTAACTAATGGATAAGAGTGCAGGATGACAAGGATGTTGATTTAACATATTGCGAATTTCTTTTTAAAAAATAATTTCTTCATTTTCAAATTATTCGAGTGTGATATTTCAATTGAAAAAATTAATACGTACATGAAGTATATATCTCCACTGGCCCAATCGATAACCTCAAATGCAGTCCAGTCGAGGCTGCTTCAATAAGGGTTATAATAGGCGGTTTGAGGAATGCATTCTTGATATTTTTTTCCAAAGGAGAAAGGGTAAAGCTTGTCTCCATGATCTAAAATAAAAATTATATCAGAGATCTAACACACAGACACCCACCACATACGGAGATATACGAAATACACGTATATATGTTTCTTTTAGAATGTAATAACAACCTTTACTTCTCTCTCAATGATTGCTTGCGTCACGATATATCCTGGTGAGCTTGAGATAAAAGATACCACAGAGTCCGACACATCTGCTTCATACTTGGATATTTTACTTGAAAAAGACACTAATTGTAATTAACAACTATATGATAAACGTGATGACTTTAACTTTTCTATCGTCAAATTCCCTTACCTATGCAGCAATATTCCTTCATCACCTGCATACGGAGTATTTATATCTCAGTTGATTCGATACGCAAGAGCATGCTCTACGTATGAACAATTTCTTAAACGAGGTAAATAATTGACAAGCAAGTTGAAGAAACAAGAATATCAACAGTCTCGTTTAAAGTCATCATTTCGTAAATTCTTTGGTTGATGCAATGACCTTGTCAGCAAATACAATTTATCATTGAATGAAATGCTGTCTGACGTTTTTCATATCAATTGTTAGTCCATTATTCATACACTGAATTGACTACGGATTTTTTCCGTTATTTCCTGATTATGACAACGAGCACACGGCGGGTGTGACCGGTCGGCAGGGGATGCTCACTCCTCCATGGCACCTGATCCCACCTCCGATGTTTCGGAGGTCCGTGTTTGCTCTGCTCTTATTTTGTATATTTGTTTAATGGACGTTGAGATTGAATACTGTTCGTTATTTCCATATCCTTCTTGCGAAAAGTATTTCACTGTTTTCCCTGTCGCTGAGAACTTTGATTTGACGGTACGTAGTATAGCTGTTTCTAAGATATAGGCTTTTAGGTTCTGAAAATAAAATTTTATAATAGAAGTTGTTTGGTTCAATTTCTTTACATGTAGATACATGCTTAAACATTCTTTAAAAGCAATGGTTTTACATTTAATTTGCCAATACAGGCACACAATTTTAAGAGAGAAGGGGATGTCCATATACAATTTTTGGAATAAAAAAATATCGGCAAAGCAAGGTTTTGGCTACAGGTAAGCAATTTAAGCCTTATCTGATTGACCATGCACGTGGGTAATTTACCCTCCTTCCTTTCCCCACGTTTCCGACGCCTGTGGACACAAAATGCTGTCTTTTCTAGAATCATGCTAAGAGCATAAAGTAAGTGGTTTTCTTAGTCATTTCTTTCATAGTTTAAGTTAGGAATCTTCTCATATTTCTTATAAATAAAAATTAATGAAATTTTCACAAAATCAAGAAGCCAATATCAGTAAGTGATAGTATCGGTAAAATTAAATTTGACCGTTTTATATTAGAGGCAAGGTCAGGTCAAGGTCATTATCTTTTTCTTTGACATTAAGAATAAAAAAATAACTGTTGCCAATCATGTGATACCTATTATATGTCAAAGTTAAATGATTGTTCTTTTTGCATAAAAACATATTACTATATTGGGTCTGTAGCAAAATATTACCAAATTTACATAAATAATTTAACTTAACTGGATATTGGCTAATCCGAATTTTCTCTGTTTTTCTTAATTTTTTTTTAATATGCTAGTTATTTTCATATGCTTCCTATATTTCACTTTTCCTTATTTTCACATATAATAAAGTAGTCTTATAAATGTACAAAATGATACAAAATCAAAAAGTTTTGATCGTTTGCTAAGAGAAAAAAATACTTTTTTTTTGGATTTTTGGCTCAAATCTGCACTTTGATAGGAAGGTTTAAAAGCTTATAAAGTTCTAGTTTGTTTGAAAAATCATATTTATTTTATATATTTTGAAAAATTAGTCCCTCATTATTAATTAAACTAACATTTGGAAATTTTTCAAAGTCTTCGATTGTGTAAAAATTATAACTAAATTCATTGTTCTATTATAATTTTGAGAGACAGATAAGAAGATATTTTCATACGCCACCATTCCACCAAAAATTTAGTACCTGCTAGTTTTCAAATGCACTTTACCATTTCTATTTAAAGTAGTACAATTGTGACGAGGAAAGAAAAATATGATAATTTTAAATTCCTTACACGTCAATATATAAGACATATAAGCAAATATACTTTTAATGTTTCATCTAGTCAGAAACCAGAGAAGAATCCTACCTGAAGTAATTGTATTTCATGGCCTTTTTATACGCCCGTCTTAAGACGGGACGTATTATGTTATAGGCTTCGTGTCCGTCCGTCTGTTAGCTTTTCTCGTGTTCGGCTCATAACTTTAATACTATACTTATAAAACTTTGTCAGCTGATACATGTACATCTTAAGTAAAAGATGTGTCGCGCACAAAAAAGTAGGTTGCTCTGACCTTAAACAAAGATGCTATAGCCAGATATGGAAAAATCCTGTCCGGCTCATAACTAGAAAACTATAAGACCTAGAGCTTTCAAACTTGGGAAAAGTATACGTTTAAAGTAGGTGTGTGGCGGCCTATTTCAAGGTCACTGTGACCTTTAATTAAAATGGATTTTTGTAAAAAAAAAATACTTCTTTTAAAATCTTTTTATTTCATAATCCTAAAAATGTAAAAATGTAATTGTATCCTTATTAAACAACAGGCCCAAGGGCCTTGAATCGCTCTTCTGATTAAGTGTACAATCTATCACTTCAATTAGAAGCTTCCAACTCTATTAGTATCGTAAGACCCAAAATGCATCAACTTACAAAGTTTAATAATATTTAGCCAGTTAAGACTGAAGATATTATAATATTATAATAAAAAACCATAAGTAGGTTACAATGAATCAAAAATAGGTCACCATGACCTACTTTTTGGTCAACATTCTCTGAAAATCCAAGATGCATCATCTGAGAAAGTTTGACGATTCTAATCCAATTAGTACCAGAGATAATTAAATAAATCCATCAAATGTCAAAAAAGGTCATGTTGACCTACTTTTTGGTCGACGTTATCTAAAAACCCAAGATGCCTAAACTGACAAAATTTGCTGATTCTAAGCCAATAAGTACCTGAGATATTCAAAAGTAAACACCGTGACCTATTTCTTGTTGGACATTCAATGAAACCGTTAGATGCCTCAACCGACAAAGTTTGATGATTCTGAGCCAATAAGTACTAGATATAATTAAATATAGCCTTAAAATGTCAAAAGTAGGTCACAGTGACCTACTTTTTGGTCGACCTTCTTCGAAAACCGAAGGTTTCTAAACTGACAAAGTTTGATGATTCTAAGCTAATACGTACCTGAAATATTTAAAAGTAGGTCACAGTGACCTCATTTTTGGTTGACATTCTTCAAAAACCCAAGATGCCTCAACTGACAAAGTTTGATGATTCTTAGCCAATAAGTGCATGAGATACTTAAATATAGCCATAACATGTCAAAAGTAGGTCACAGTGACCTACCTTTTGGTCGTCACTCATCGAAGACACAAGATGCATCAACTCACAAAGGTTGTTGATTCTAAGCCAATACGTAACGGAGATACTTAGATAAAGCTTTAAAATGTCAAAAGTATTACCGTGACCTACTTTTTGGTCGTCACTCATCGAAAACCCAAGATGCATCAACTGACAAAGTTTGATGATTCTAAGCCAATAAGTACGGGAGATACTTAGATAAAGCCATAAAATTTCAAAAGTCGGTCACCGTTACGTACTTTTTGGTCGTCACTCTCCGAAAACTAAATATGCATCCACCTACAAAGATTGACGAGTCTAAGCCAATAAATACCTAAGGTACCTAAGTAAAACCATGAAATATCAAAAGGAGGTCATCGTGACCTACATTTTGGGTTGTCACTCTCCGAAAACTTAATATGCATCCACTCACAAAGTTTGATGAATCTAAGCCAATAAATACCTAATATACTTAAATATAGCCATAAATGTCGAAAGTAGGTCATCGTGACCTACATTTTGGTCGACGTTTTTGGAAGAACCAAGATGCATTTACCGACCAAGATTGATGATCATAGGTCTGAAGGTAATAAAAATATGCATTTAAAACCATTTGATAACAAATGTCGGCAAAATTCCATAAGTAGGTCACAGTGACGTACTTTTTTTATGAATTTGTTTTAAGGTCCCTAGATGCATCATCAAAGTACAAGATTTGATAATTCTAAACCTACCAGTGTCTGAAATAATGGGATTTAATGTTTTATAAATTGTACAGCAATCAACCACTTTCAATTGTCATCTTTTGATTAAGGTATGTGACAGTGTACCGGTAAATAAAAGAAGTATAATGTATCAATTATTCTACTTTCATTTTTATTTTTAAACATCAAATATCTGATTATAGAAGGCAAAGCTATTATAAGAACTGAAATCAAATTCAAACAATATTTTGACCCTCTAAAATCGTTTTGACTCCCAAAAGTTTAAATCAAAGAGTCATACTCATAATGACCCTTGGTTAAAAAAATTAGCGGAAACACAACATTCAATCTTCTTTGCAGGGCTTCTCTGCTTTCTTTGGGTTTTTTTTGCTGGATTGTACTGCTCACTAAAAAGAAAGGAAAGGATTATATGGTAAGCCAGTAGTTTAAAATCTTGGTTAGAACGTAAGTTGTCCCTGTTTTCTGAAATTTTTTATGAAATTTATAAATTCTCAAGTTTAGATTGTGCTGAGTTGAATGATTTTTAACTGACTATCATAATGATAAGTAGAAAATACAATTTGTCCAATACATGTGTACAACAGCAAAAATGCAGAGACTTTTCTCAAAAGCAATTTATAAAAAGTAATAAGCAATGAACAACAAATTGCTTTACATATCTTTGATATTTTGCAGCTTTTGGGACTGAATTAACATCCAAGGTAAATGCAATAAGGTATTTAACATGCACTATGAGTAAAAGATTTCTTCCTTTTTGTATCATGTGGAATTATTACACTGGAATAAATAGATTTACATATTCAGTGAAGTAGCATTATATTATTCTTTCCATGCCTTTTAAATAATAATAATATCAGTAATTTCTTATTTATGTGTGTGAATTGAATCATTTTTCTTTTATCAGAGTAAGTTCCAAACGAACATTAGTACACCAAAAAGACTTACATCTCTACCACTGTCAAGCCATTGTATAACCCCACAACATGAACTCCTTTCTGGAAGGTTTTGTTGGGGAATTACCTTGACAAGGAAACCTTGAGGGTCATCCCATCTACAGTAAAACTCGGTTATAACGAAGTCACAGGGACCTATGAAATAACTTCGCTATATCCGTAATTCGTTATAACCGTATAAGAAATTCATTACATTTATATAGCTGGGGATTCAAGATGACTTCGCTATAGCCGTAAGTTCGCAATAACCGTGTTCGTACTAAACGAGTTTTGCTGTACTATTATGTAGCTGTATTCTCTGGAAAGTATAAACGAAGTGTCAAGAGTATTTAAAAAGATTTAACTTAACAACAAAGTGTAAGAGTTTTTTACCTCACCTAAGCTGAAGGCTTAAGGTTTCGTCAAAGGTCATCATGTCTAAAAAATATTTTTACAATTGCTCCAAAAGTATGTGTGGTATGAAGTCAAAACGTTTACATTTAGTAAATATTTTACTGATTAATAGATAGAAAGTGTTACTTGATAACAAATATTTTTAAAAAGATATTTTTTGAGAAAAATTAAATCAGAAAATGTGCATATTTTAAAAAAATACACCTGCTTAATTCTGTCCTTTTGATGAAAACCAACATTGTAGAAATAATATATGTTTATCATTGAAGGGCAAGTTGGACGTGAATGGTCTCTGAAAGGCTGTTATTGAAAGCATGGCATGTATAAAGACAAGACCCCTATCGAATCCGCCATTTGCAGTGTACTTTCACTTTCAAGTCTTAACATTTGGACAAAATAAACATGGAAAACAACTTTCCAGAGGCTATCCAAGTCCAACTTGCCCTTCATTAATAAACATATTTTGTTTCTGCAATTATGGTTTTCACTGAAAGCATGGAATTAATTAGGTGTATTTTTTTGGAAATATAAACATTTTTAAGAAGAATTTTGCTCAATTAATGTTATTCCAAGTATTTTTTTTATCAAATGATACATTCAATATGTTAATCAATGAATAATTTATAAACTGTAAAAGTTTTAACTTTATACCTTACATAGTTTTGGGGCTATCGTAAAAATAAATTTTTGGACATGTTGACCTTTGACGAAACCTTAAGTGAACTTTTTTGATTGAAATACATGTGTCTGTTGTTGTTGACATCATCAGTTTTTACCATTGTCATTTGTTATTGAGGACCCTAGGAGAATTTCAAACAAACTTGCCACAAGGTATGCTTGGGTCAACATTCCAATGAGGGACTATGCCTTTTCCAAGGGGAGATAACTTTAGTTTATATTCAAATTGAAAATTTCTAAGGATTAGGAGGATTAGGAAGAACATTTTCACAAACTCTTTTGGCTTCAGGAAGTTAACACCCC